>CM070088.1:4872500-4997500 GCA_036178185.1 Liparis tanakae | reverse complement strand
GAACAGAACGGACTGCTAATTCAAACCCGGAGGCGAAAGCCGCGGCCGTGCCAGTCCACGGCTCATGCATGCGAGTATTTACAGTTGCGGGTTGAGCATTACCTCAGTTTACCTCAAAGCGGCCGCAGACCGCGGGGATTTAAAGGTGAGGCAAATAAAAGAAGCCCATGGTGTCTCTTTACGGTGAACCTCACATGAAGTGAGTCACAGTTTAGGTGTGGGGGGAAAGCGTACACACACGCACACACACACACTTGTCTGTGCTGCAAATGTGCATGAAATGATGTTGTTTCCTAAGAGGTATATAAATAACTTTATATGGGGTTTAGCCTAAAAAGAAAACCCACCTGAGTACTTACTTAAAGGGGATTGCATTGCAGTGTAATTACATGTAACTACGTGTACTGCTTGAATCTGGAGTCTTTATCTGTATGTATCTTAGACCCAAGCATCATCAATTCAGACGTTGCAGTAGGTAGTGTGTAGCTATTGTGTGTGTGTGTGTGTGTTATTCATCTCTAACACATGTTTAAATGTTTTTTAGAATGTTTAAAGCTCTTCTTAATTCTTTTATTCACTCAGATGTGTCACGTGACCAGGACACGCACACCGTGTTGTACATCTACACCGTCGCTTTACAGACGGCAACACCTCTCTCTCGTAATTCCCTCTGCACCCCCCCCCCTTCCATCCCCCTGCCCCCTTCCCCCCTGCCTTCTGCTTCCTCCTTCTCCTCCTCTCTTTACCCCTCTATGTGGGTCCCGAGAATCCCGTTACCATGGCTACCGGCGAACGATGCAGCTCCAACCCTTTGAAGAGCCGTCGCGCTCCCCCCCCCCCCTCATGCACATACATGCACGCATACACATGCTATGCGTGTGACGTAGCCGCGATCATCCCTCACGTGGGTGAGTGTTCATATGAAGACTGTCCGCCTGCTCCTCTCTGTGCCCAGTTACAATAACATGACCCCACTCTCCCCCTGACAGCAATGAGAAATACCTCTGGATGGAAGATTACTCCCCTGCACACACACACACACACACACACACACACA
This sequence comes from Liparis tanakae, assembly GCA_036178185.1. Lineage (NCBI taxonomy): Eukaryota > Metazoa > Chordata > Actinopteri > Perciformes > Liparidae > Liparis > Liparis tanakae. Next base: position 4,996,443 of record CM070088.1, on the reverse strand, counting down.
CACACACACACACACACACACACACACACACACACAGTCCAATCTGCATTCTTCAGGGCGTTCTCATTTGCAAGGACAGACAGAGTGCCCCCATCGGAGCCGTTATCGTCTAATCAATAGCGTTGCTCGTGCATCCTGGTGGCATTTGGTGATCCTCTTCTCAGTCTGCATGTCATCAAAAAGAAAATTGTCATAAAAAGAAGACGTGAAGGAAGTATTGGTCATCTTTAACTCTGTCTGGAAGACGCTGTGAACGTCTGACCTGCAGCACTGGTCTTCTGGCAGCCTGTGTTCTGGCAGCCTGTCTGCCGTCCGTCTGTCTGTCCGTCTGTCTGTCTGTCTCCTCCCCATCTCTTCTCTTTTCTCCCGTTACTATATGTGTAAATGTGTGTGTCAGCGAGAGAAATAGCCTGCTTCAAGGGTAGATAGAGGTGAAGTCACCAAAACACACACACACACACACACACACACATACACACACACACAAGTAAGCCGTGATGAATTGGCTCGGCCCCACCTCCCCTGACCCCCCCCCCCCCCCCACCTCTTCCCCCGTCTCTCATTGTCATGGTAACCATCAGCACCTCAGCTGCATCCTGCATTCACGCTCTGACACCACATGCTCTGCGCCTTTCATCACTGATTTTTTTTTTTAAAAGCCCTCGCTGTCTAAAATGTGCAGAGTGCTGATCTTTCCAGAGCTCTTCACGTCTTTAGAAATCATCGACACATTCATCTCTTCGTTAGAGACGTATTGTGACTGTATTTAGCGACGGTAGCATCAACATGGTACTCTGATGTCATCGCTCGTCTGTCGTAGTCACTATCAAACGGTAATTACATGTATATTACAATTATAATAAAATCACATAAAAAAATTAACCGAGGTCTTGTTTAATGTTTGTTTTTACCTTTAACCTGAGATAAAGGTAATAAAAAGAAGAATTGTTAGTGAAAATAATTGTTGCGTCTGCCTTTCACGTTTTTTTTCTTATTATTTCCAAACATAGCAACAAAAGCTAAAAGCTGAATACATCTGATGCAAATAACATTTTGATATTCAAATGCATTGCAAAACAAACGGTGACACAACGCAAATAAAAACAACCCGCGGTGCTCGATAGCGATCAGCCAACATCGGACTCTTGCTCCATTACCGCCGCTGCGCGCTTCATTACTGCATCGCGTGTTTAGTGTACACAGCATTACACGTCGTTCTCAAACTAAACGGTATCATCTGTTCTGCACTTCCTGTGATCCCAAGTTTCTCCATCTGCGCGACCCGAAAGCACCGCTCCTCAGATAAGAGACTACGGCTGCGTGGAGAGAGGAACACACCAATTCCCGCGGATTCAGATCAGCTCTCGTATCCGGCGTTCGAGCTGCGGATCCGGCTCTCCGAGATTCCTGCAATCAAGCGGCTCTCCTATAATCGTCCCCTAGGGGGGGGGGGGGGGGGTTCAACAGCCCTCAAGTGCCGTATAGGAATTAACCAGTGTGTGTGTGTGTGTGTGTGTGTGTGTGTGTGTGTGTGTGTGTGTGTGTGTGTGTGTGTGTGTGCATGTGCGTTTGCGTTGAGTGAACATCACTTGACGACATCAGAAAGCGCTAGTGTTTTTTTTTTCTAAATTGATATTCCCCCGATGCGTCGGCCTCTGCTCCCGCCACAGAGAGGCCGGGCATCCCCAACACGGCCAGGCTGACATGGCTCGTACGATCATTAGCAGACGCAAACACAACTACGGGCTGTCTCTGTTTACAATCTTTCTACCACACACACACACACACACACACACACACACACACACACACACGCCATTCAAAGGATACCGCACTGCATTCAACTGTAGCCATTGCTTTCCTCAATTGCTATTTAAAACCCTCACTTAACTTATTCCATGTAAAGTAGTGGAAGGTTTTGTGTGTGTCTGTGTGTGTCTGTGTGTGTCTGTGTGTGTGTGTGTGTGTGATCTGTACAGTAAGCAGCATTTTTTGACGTGGCCCATTTAATTGGTCTTATTTTAGTTACATTACTTGTGATGTGCCTGTAGTTTGTGCATTATCTATCTATCTATTCATGAGGTTTAATCTGTGTTATGAAAATGTTTTTCAGATGAATCATTAGGAAAATCCCATCCTTGGCAAACCTTCCTTGTTAAAACATGAAGCCCCAAAACACGATTCCTCTCCTCTGTATAAAAACGGAGTCGGACATCAGATCCAATAAAAGATGTCTCCCGTTTAATGTCGCCGCCGACCGACTGCTCACACTTTCCACACCAGTCTCGCTCCGCTGAGCCATGATGTGAAAACATTAGGCGCTGGTGAGTGACAGTAGATATAACACCAGATGTTGACGGTCAGAGATGGCTGCTGGTGCAACTCCCTCTGGTTGTCTCTTCCTGAAGCAAAGAGCCGAGCTGATTGCTCCAAAAATCCAGAATAGAACTGGTGACAGCAATATATATATATATTATTTTATTTATTTATTTATATATATTTATTTATATTATATATATTTATTTATATATATATATATATATATATATATTTATATATATATATATATGTATTTATATTTATATATATTTATTTATATATATTTAGTTTTATATATATATATATATATATATATATATATAATATAAATAAATAAATATATATATAAAAATAAAAATACATATATTGCTGTATATTTATATATTTATATATATATATATATTTATGTATTTATGTATTTATATATTTATATATTTATTTATATATTTATATATTTATTTATATATATATATATATATATATATATATCTGTCAAGTGTTTCTGTGATGTACATCTCTTCTGCTTGTTTTTCTCGTGGCTGTGCACTCTGACTTGAAAACATCACTTGGTAGTAACTTTTATTGCTGAATTCTGTTGTTTCAAAACCAAGAGATTTACTCCAAGTAGTATAAAGAGCTTCCTAAACGGCACACTGTGCACCGGGGTTTGTTAGTCCGCAGTAAATCTGATCCGAAAACCACAATTTGGGCCACATGCACCTAGAAATGTTGGTCCTCCTAAATTGACATTAAATCTGACACATCCTTAGTCTCAAAGTTATATCACTTGCAACAGCAAGACAGAAAACAGGCCAAATCAGATGATTTACATAACCTCAGCCAACACCTATGGCCCGGGCCAAATGCCTGTGAATGTACTCAGTGTAAGGTTAAAAAAACACAGAGCGACTACTGTTTCACGTCAGAGAGATTCCTTTAGGAGTCCTTACACGACTCCGACGCGAGCACCTTGCGTGACCCGACTGCAAGACACACTGCTGTAAAAAAATTAAAATAATTCTGTTATAGTTCTGACAATAGCTTTGACCAAATTGCAGGGTTGGGATACTGAAAGGCACAGCGATAGGAAAGATGAAGAATCCCCTTTTTCCCCCCTAACTTAAGGAAATACAGTATGGTTGGTCCGAAAAAAAGATGGACCACCATGAAGGCAGCTGAAAGTTGCCTGAAGGTGAATATTTGAATGTCCAGGGAAAGCCGCACGCCAAGACAGTTTAAACTCAAGAGGTTAGAGAAATAATTGAATTAAACTCACAGGCATGTATTAATAGGTACATTATTAGTTTTAATGTCAATGGAGCGGTGCTTTTATTGCAGCGGGTGTTCATTCAAAGGAATATCAGAGCTATTTGTGCTGAAATTATAGACCTTGGCTCAAATAGAGAAATTATAGACGAGACTGCATTAAGCGCGGCTTCTAAAGAGTCCAACCCACACTCAGTTAGGTGGTCAATTTAAATGGAAAAGGTTTATTCCTCGTCTCAAGACTGCTTATTAAATTAGTATTCTGCTTATCCTGCATGGAGGAGTTCACCGAGTCCAGAAGGGCTACGCAGTCTGAAGGAAAGAGACGGCAGTTTCAAATCCATTGATATTTTTGACGGATGATTTTTCTGCGCCGATATTTCAAAACCCCGTTTCCCGATCGCCCGTCCGTCCGTTGTCATCACGTTGTCGTTAATCACGACCCGTGACCCTCGCGGCTCAAGGTTTGTACAGCTCAATGGAACGTATCGCAGCAGTCGCCCGTGCAAACAGTAAAGTTATTTCCACTCCTGCAGTCCGTCCAACCCGGTCCGCAGCCAGCCACCACACACACACACACACACACACACACACACACACACACACACACACATACATGCATGCACAATGACCCACAATGGAAAAAAATAAGTCTTTTTTGTGGGGTTTTTATCGCTAAAGCTCACGGATTTCATCCCGTTCTTCTCTGCACATGCATTATTTGGATTTATGAACCGTCTAAGCAAAGTTGTTTAATTACAAATGTTCTGAATATCTATTTACAGTTAAGCGCATCACGTCAGCCCGGGAAACAGTAACAGCTCAGTGGAAACCAGACAGAAATAACAAGGAGAGAAATGGGGGATCGACGGAGGGCAGAGTGGGCAGAAAGAAGAAGTTGGAGATTCTCTTAGATTCTCATGAAAAAAAATCCTTCCCTGGGAGTGGAAACTTTCTTTTTATTCTTTCTGGTGCTGCTCAAACCTTTAATAGACAACTCATGGTGAGAACTATCCTTATTAAAGCTGGAGTGCGCGGAAAAGACAATATGACGGGGCACGCATGATAGAAATGCATCTGGGAGATGTAAAGCGTGATGCAGACCATGCTGAATGTAAAACGCTTTTTTTGTAAGTTGGTGCCATTAATAAAAAACTAAAAAAAACACTGCGTGTCTTGGCAGAGCGAATGCAACGCTGGAGATCTGGAATACGAATGTTTCCCTCTCGACTTCTCTCGGCAGTTTTTCCGAGGTGAGGAGGAAGTGGAAGAGGAGAAGTGACATGATTAAATGGATGATGCATTTGAGAAAACAAATATCTGGAGCTGCACAGTCTTTGACCCCCTGAGATGAAAACAAATAGCATCGGAGAGAGCTGGAGACGGACAGAACAGGAGCAGAATCAGGCGGACAAGCCGTCTTCTCGAGTAGTGTACAATCTTTTGTCGTGGTGTGGTTTGAAAACAGTTGATGGAAAAAAGAGGTTTGGTCGACAACAGGGCTTATACAAAATATTGGGTTTATTCTTAATAAGGAAAGGTCAGGAAACAAACGTTTGGAGACTCTCAGGAGGCCAGATTGGAGAAGTCTGATAAACATACATTTGAATATATGTTTTATACACAACAAAATAGGAGGAGTTTATTATTACCGGCCTTCGTAAGACTGATCAACTAAGTTTGACCCCAGACCCGTTGGACCCCCAGGTTCATATCTTAATATCTTAATGGCCTTTGGGCCCTAATTAAAGACAAGCAATGTTCTAGAAATGATCTCCTAACATACCTGTGCCCAGGCCTGATTACATATGTTCTTCCAAAGTCCCAAAGACGTGGTCTTCCAAAGTTGAGGCATGTCATATCGATTTTTAAACCTTTGGGCTCTGACTTTGTATGCTGGATAAACTGATATTTATAAAGTATATGCAGGGTTCTTACACATTTTGACCGATGGATTTCCATGACTTTAAACCAAATGTCCATGACCAAACTGAAATCTCGGTAAAAACATGAACAATTTAGAACATTTTGTGTATGAGAGCGTACGCCGGCTTATATTTTGAGCGTCTTTCTTTAAAAAACATATTAATTATTTCAAACTTGGCGTAAATTAACAAGTGATTATAACAAATTTCCATGACTTTTTCAAAACTTTTATGATTTAAGTTTTTTCCATGACTTTTCCAGGCCTGGAAATGACCATTTTAAAATTCCATGACTTTTCCAGGTTTTCCATGACCGTACGAACCCTGTGTATGAAAATATACTACAGTCGCACAACAAAAAACAACAAAGAAACAAAAGTAATGACTTGAAACGTTCATCTTTTTGTGCCCCGGCCTCAAAGGGAAATGTCTCGGTCACACCCGACTGCGACTTCAAATCCGACACGTGAAGGAGAAATGACAGAATCTGATACACTGGGAAACAACTGCTCGTACCGCCCTGCGCCCCTAACGCGTCGACCACCTGCTGGCCCAAACCCAGGAGCCCCCCCCCAACGCCAAAGCAGTCACGAGAAACTCAGGAAGCGTGCTAATTTACACCAACTCAGGGCGCCATTAATTAGATTAGTGTGACCGGATGAACTGCGGCGGGTCCGAAAGGATCGCCTGCTGATGACTCGTGCAGCTCGTGTGTGTGTGTGTGTCTGTGTGTGTGTGTGTGTGTGTGTGTGTGTGTGTCTGTGGGAAGCAATAAGGGATGAGAGATGACAAAATGGTGGTCCAGTCAGGAGATAGAGAAGATGTCTGGACGCCAGATACGTTTGACAAGAAACACCGAGGCGAAAGCAGCGTAGGAGAGCTGGAAAAGAGAGATAGACGTGTGTGTGTGTGTGTGTGTGTGTGTGTGTGTGTGTGTGTGTGTGTGTGTGTGTGTGTGTGTGTGTGTGTGCGTGTGGTAGATGGGGGATCTTGTGCCTGCAGCTGTTTGATATCAGCGTTTTCCCGTGAGGAGCGATCTCCAACGTGTTCACACTGGAGATGAAGGTGTCCACCGTGTCCGTTTAATGCAATAAATACTTTTAAAAATGTGTCATTTTGACACTTTTTAAAAATGGTTTAATTTTTGTGGACGGGGATTTGTTGATATTTAGGATCTCTTCTTTCATCTTCCGGAGGGGAGCCAATAATGTCCACTTGGTTATGTCAGTGTAGATGATGAATCGAGGATTTTTCCTAAATAGAATAGTTGGCTTGTGAACGAAAGAAGCCATTTTAATATGTCACGGTTAGAATGTGAGAAATAATAAAAGTAGAGTGAGTAAAAGTCCCACGAGAAGTAAATCTGATGCATGAACTTAATTAATTGTGTAGTGTTGAAATGCCTCTCTTTAAAATGGTCCAGTGATGCGGACAGAGACCCCCCCAAAAAAAAGAAACTCTTTCCATACTTGAGTCCCACTCGCTGGAGGAAGATTGATTCCTTTAAAATAGGCAAAAGATGAAGTTGAAACCAGTACAGGAGCCATCGTGGTACAAGCCCATGAGTCATGAGGTAAAGAAGTTAAGAAATGAAAGAATGGAAATTGAGATACTCACTAACAGATGAGAGGAATAAATGGAATAAAGACTGAGAGAGAGAGAGACGGGAAAGAAAGAGAGCGAGAGAAGAAAAGCCCTCGTTGCCATATGGTACGGAGTATTGGGCTTAATGAGGCGTGAGGCCATTCTCTCCACGGAGGCATCGGCCAGACACATCACACTCCACTGAGCACTGTGATAGGGCTAAGACACCGCACATGCCAACAGCTAGTGATATGAAACCAAACTGCATGCTTCTGAGGGGGAAAAGAAAGACAAAAGAAGGATTTATTCAACTTGAGCCAGAATCCAACACACATCAAAGAGGCGAACAAATAATTCTCTTCCAAAAAAAAACAGGGTTCAGGACGGGTGCCTTCTCTGAATAAATGTTACCTTCTTAGTTATTAGGATGATAGAGTTTTCTAATTATCAGTAAACACACATTACATCATTTGCAGGTATTTGGCAGCAAAGGTATGGGGACCGTCAAAGTTATCAAAGGTGTCAAACACAAGGCCCGCGGGCCAGATCCGGCCCGCCACGTCATTTTCTGTGGCCCCTGACAACTTGAAGGACATGTGATCACCTTTTCTTAAAGGGAAGATATTATGTTCTCTATACCGTCAGAGCTCGGGCAAGAAGGGAGATACCATTTCCAAAACGTGTAAGGGGTGAATACTAGTTTGTGAAAACCCAGAGAAACACAAATATCCGACGAAGCAAAATCCCGGATGTTTTTTAGAATCACTGCCGGACGCATTTTTTAGGTCTCAAGAAGAGGACATGTCCGGGGAAAAGAGGACGTCTGGTCACCCTAACTTATGGCGCCAGGCCACCGGACCGTCTCTAAACTGGGGGGGTCGAGTGGTGGGGAGGGTGGGGGGGGGGGGGGGGGCGTTCCAATGCCGAAATCTATGTAGACGTTGGTGGTGATCCCAATCGACCACTCAAGCATATCGTTTCTGACATAGAGGAACCACCACAAGCCAAGTGAGTTGTTCTTTTCCACGTTTTTTGTGTTGGGAGACATGCCAGATACAAAAATTAACATATACAAGCACTAAAAAAAGGGGAATTTTCATAATATGTCCCCTTTAAAGAAATGTAAGAAAAATATCCTGTGCTTTTATTTTGAAGGTTTTCAAATTAAATGGATTTATGTTAGAATATTAGAGATATTTCATATGTACAACATTTCTACACTCAAATAAACAATAATCAAATGCAAATCAGTTGCAGAGTTATTTAACAATATGTGGCCGAGGAGTTTATATGTTTATATGTTTCAGTTACAATCCTCTGAGGGCGGCCATGATGCCGATATGGCCTACGGTGAAAATGAGTTAAGTCCCTACTCTAAAGGGACTATTGCAATCCCGAAATATAACAATAATCAATTTGACAGATTGATCGGCCAGAGCATCGTTGCAATCTCAACTCTTCATCTAGAGAAGATCTCAAGGATTGCAGTCTAGATATTTAAAAAAAACACCAGAGCGACTGTTCTCTCAAGACATCCATCCACGTCGTACAAAGAACAAATAAAGCCATAAAGCCCGCCTCATTACGTCGGAGGTTTATTCGCACACAAGCGTAAAAAAAAAAGCCGGATTGTCGTCTGAGCTTCCGGAGACAAACAGGTGACAAATCCAGTCAGTTGTTGATGGAAGTTTTGGGAATAGTTGGCGTGGCAGACACACACACCAACCTGATCCCTCAGCGCACACGTCCCGTCGACCCGGCCGGCAGCTGAGAGAGTGTGTGAGCCGGTGGGAGAGAGTGTGTGTGAGACGGAGACAGAAGAAAAAAAAAACGACAGAACCAGAGAGACGGAGTAAGTGTGTCAGAACGCCGGCCAGCTGTTTACGGCATGAAACTCAAAGTATTGGTCGGCGCCGCTCGCCAGATGCCACCGGGCGCCCTCTCTGCACGACCTGCAGCCGGTCGTTCCTCACGCGGCCGCCGAGGCTCGGCGAGCGGAGCGCACTGACAGATTAATTAAAACACACGAGATAAAGTTTCAACATTAAAGCACAGCTGCCACGAGCGTCGGAGGAAGACATCAAACGGACGATAAAAGTAATTGCCGCTGCCCCCCCCTCCGCCCCCTTGTCGGATTCTCAAGCTTAATAAAAACGACAGTGTGTGTATCGTGGGTCTGGGCTCCAGGGGAGCGTGAGCGCTCTGGTTTGGTCTGACTCTCGTTTTTTGGGGGTTTTCAGGGGTCAGATTCACCGGTCTGCTGTTACAAGAAGCTTAAGAAAGACTCTTCTGTTTGTGTTTTTTTTTCTATTATTTTATTTTATTTGTCTGATTGTCCGTATAGTTGGTTGTTTTGTATTTTTTGTATTTATTTGTTTTTGATTGTCTGGTGTAACTTGGAAAAACGTAAAATAGAATGATTGAAAGAAAGAAGGACACTTCTTCTTCTCTTCTTCTTCTTCATGCCTGATGGATGGTGGAGGTCTCCATCGTGGAATATGCCTACTACCAACTATTCATACACTCTGACATATTCATTGAATGTGTTTTAACTCTAAAATCTGTCCTTCTGGTCACATGACATGTATTGTTCTCTCCATCCTGGAGAGGGATCCTCCTCTGTTCTCTCCTGGAGGTTTCTTCACTTTTTCCCCCCCTGAAGGGTTATTTGGGAGTTTTTCCTGATCCGATGTGAGGTCAAAGGTCAGGGATGTCTATGTGTACAGATTGTAAAGCACTCTGAGACAAATTAGTAATTTGTGAAAATGGGCTATACAAATAAATTGAATTGAATTCATCCAGTTCTAAACCGGGTTTGTCCCCAAAAGATGGGGGGTTGGCCGGTTTCACATCTCTCTCGCAGCAATCCCTCTAACCCCGTCTCTCCACCTCCTCCTCCACCTCGTCTCTTCCATGTCTCACGTGTCCTCGGTTCATACGTCTCCGGGTCCGTTTGCTTCATCGAATGTCTTTAGTCTCAGTGTGCATGCATGTGTGTGTGTGTGTGTGTATGTTTTAAACATGATTAGCGTTTCCTTATAGAGCCGTAGAGACTTTAGCCACGGGGTTCCAGACGTTCGGACTTCAGACCACAACTCCTGATTGCTTCGACAGGCAGACGTGCCGTGTTTGTTTAAGCGGTTTAGCGGGAAGTTCAGGAGGACTAAGTCCACCTGTCAAAAGAAACCTCCTCACCCAATATGTTTTTGCTGTATATCGGTCGGCCTTGACACTCCGCTCACACTCGCGTGTTCTTGTTTCTGCCTGCTACCCACAAGGTCTGCTCCGTAGGTGAGACGATACGTCTGTCTGTCAGAAACATTTCATGTAGAGCAAGATTTGGTCTCAGTCGACTGGTGAGGATGAAATCGCCGCCCATAATGTGAACACGGCCGCTTGAAAAGCTGCTTGGTGGATGGCAAAGCAGCTCAAATATACAGATTTAAGGAGAAATTTGCTATGGATAGCCTTAATTTAATAGTAAGATTGTAATCACATTTATGCTTCATAGAGGTTGCACCATTTCTATTGTGGATTAGATTAGATTAGATATTCATTTATTAGTCCCACTGTGGGGACGTTTCAGGATCGCAGCAGCGGGTGCATATTAAAGCATTAATAAAAGATAAAAATAAAGCACAACTAGAAGGGGTACTCGGTAGAGCGCATACCTTCGCATATCACAAGATTGAGCATTGAATTATGAACATTTTGGCATTAGTTGCCAATTGGATATAAATTGGTAAAAAGAAGATTTTGACCTTTTCATGACCTTGACATTGACCTTTAACCCGATTGATCCCAAAATCTAATCGAATGGTCCCCGGATAATAACCAATTATCCCAACAAGTTTCATAGGATTCGGTTTAATGCTTTTTGACTTATGCGAATAACACGCACACACACAAATACACGGCGATCAAAACATTACCTTCCGCATTTTTAATGCAAAGGTAATAACAATACTAAATACCAAAATACTAACTATACATAGGAAACAAAATATATACACAAGGCAGTGACCAAAGTGAATTTCCAGCAGGTTAATACAGGTTGATACTCCCCAACAACTCTTGCATTATCCAAATGTCACTTTATTTGCCATCTATATTATAATCAGGGGCATATTAATGCTCCTTTAGGGATAAATTGAACCTCCAGTGTTAGCAAGATTGTACACATATGTCTGCAATACGTTGGTCCAGCATGTTGTACTGCGGGCCGTAAAGACATGTGCAGCCTCCATATGTCTGTATCTACAGATATTTGTTCCCCCAATGGGCCTCGGGCGTTGCTTCAAGGTTTAATCATCCTTCACCTACATTCACTTCCTTATTTCTTTCTGATTCTGACCATTGTTCTACCGACTAGCAGTGCAGGTACCATTGTGACGTGATACGCAGCGCTTTCCTCTACATGTGTGTGCATCTCCCAGCTGAGCACATGTGTGCCTCTGTTGAGATGATGGAGTGTTGTATCACAAGCTTGACCAGGAAACCACATGGTTCACATCCCCCGGGGAGACGCGTCACCTGCTGAACGCGAGTAACCGACTTCCAACGAGTACACAAACACAGATATGACACGCAGGAACGCTCACGTGTAGAAACGCGTGAAAACATTCTCCTTCTGTTGTGATATCTAATCCTCAACTACTTAATGTGGCCTTTTATTTCATTCGCACTATTGTTATTTCATTAATCATTGTGTTTTCTAGCTTCAGGGTTCTTACACCATTTGATGGATGGATTTCCATGACCTTTCCATGTCTATTCCTAACTTTTTCCATGACTTTAAATCAAAATTCCATGAACAAACTGAAATTTCAGTATAAACATGAAAAATGTAGAAAATGTAGCGTATGGAGAGCCTATGCCGGCTTATATTTTGAGTCTTTCTTAAAAAAAAAATCACATTAATTATGTCAAACTCGGCGTAAATGAACTTGTGATTATAACACATTTCCATGACTTTTCCAAAACTTTTACGATTTAAGTTTTTTCCAAGATTTTTCCAGGCCTGGAAATAATCATTTAAAAGGTTTTCCATGACCGCACGAACCCTGTAGCTTGCTCGTCTTTTGATATCTGCATTTGAGGCTCAGCAGTGGCGACGTGAAGCGATGCTGGATGTGAGCGTGTCATTGGATTCGACAGAAACTATGCAAGGAGGAAAATACTCTGATATATAATAAAATTCCCCAAATTGTGCAAGAGAAAAAGAACTCTGGTCATTACAAAAGGCCCCACACAGATCTGACCATTGCAGTAACGTTAGCATTTGAATAAGAGTTTAAAATGCTTCACTTATATATATATATATATGCTTGTCACTTTTCCTTAGCAGCAACAAATCCCCCTGTTCTCATGACCCTTACCTTCTCAGGATATGAACCTAAATCAGATGGATGTGCATACAAACACACACACACACACACACACACACACACACGCACACACACACGCACACTGAGGTACCATAACCTCTCCTGCCTGGGAAACACTTTAAGGAAGCGGGGGAAGAGGAAAGCAGGGAAACCAAGAAATAAATAACTCCTTTGTGTGGCGGCTACATAAACAGTGCAGCACATTACTGATTACTTTAGGAGCCCAGCTGATAAGAAACTTCCTCCTCACCGTTGCCGATAGTGGAAAATCAAAAGAGACATCATGAGGAAAATATTTTTAAAAAAAGAGGAAACTGAGCAAATAAGTAAGAAAAACTGAAATTGATATAATGTGAGAGAAGATAAAGAGAGTTTACTGAAGACCAGCTTACCTTGTGTGTCCCACTCATATTTCCCTTTCTAGATATTAACCATTTTCGGATTTCCCCCCATTTATACACAAATCCAAACCGAGCCAGCCAGCCCAGGATAATAATTCAAACAGCGATGTGATTGTTATCTATTGTAAATATTGGTTCAATTCCGAGAAACGCTCCGCCTTTGCCTCGACTCCGTAAGGAACGTGACGAAACCTCGCAACTTGATCGCCGGTGCCAAATAACATCACACAAAAATGTAAACTGGGTCGACTGGACCAGCTGACCCAGTTCTTCACTTTGTCACTTTCTTGACGGAGTAAAAAACCAAACGCTCCGCAATCTAGACAGTCGGTTGGCAGGCGAGATGAGAAAATACAGAACCTATCTGGAACAACATCCATTAGAGTACGATGTCAGATATAACATCATTTGCGTGAGTGGCCACATATATCATCGGCCAAGAAAAAAAAAAAGATTAGCTCTCACGACTATTATCTATGCAAATGGAAGCCCCTGTCGGTGGACTCCTGCCTGGAACGTGCCGGAATGAGCAACTCGAGTCTTATTCACTCACTTTGGCATGGAAGCCACCTGTGGTGTCTGGCGTGGGGTAACGGCTGCACCTACTGCCAGAATAACTGCAGGCTAGGATTAAAGAAACGACGAACAGTTGAAGTGCTATTGAGGTTCAGGGGTTTCAATTAGTTGGTTAAGGGATACAATCATTCAACAAAGCCGCCTAATTAGGAGCAAATTACAGGGTTTAATTTTTCAGCAACGGACAGCCTGTGTCTGGGATTGCAAAGACAAATTGGAAATAAATTACGTTAAGGCTGTTTATTGCTCCGTAAATTCCTCACCCCTTGTCATATCTAGTCGTTTATGTTAAGTTTGAAGTTTTAGTCCTGTTTTCCATGTCCGCTTTTATTTTGTAGTAACTGTCCTCTCTTGTTTTAGAGACTTTGTTTCCTCGTTAGTGTGATTGTTTGCTCCACCCCTGATTGTGTCCACCTGTTCCCCATTTCCTCATATATTTCAGTCTGTGTCTACCTGTGTCTTGTGTCAGATCGTCTTGTCCGAATCATTGTTGTTAGTAAAGTCTTTTGTCCTTTTCCAATGTAGTTGAGATTTTGTTTTGTACTTTGTTCACATGTTTTCCAGCATAGCTGTGATTTTCTGTTTACTATAAAACCTTTTGATTGACCTAAACCTTGAGTCGTGCTTTTGGGTCCTGTCTTTTGAGTCGTGACACCCCTTCCTAAGGTTATTCTATCTTTCTTTTTTCTTTTTAATTAATTAGCATGTCACATTGTTACTACTCTTTGTTACATCCCCTTACTTCCCTAACATGCCCATAAGCAAGTTACCACAGAATACCAATTAGTTACCCTTTCCAAATACAGGGTACAGGAACTATACTGGTATTTATCTAATTCCAGTTGGGCTGGTATGATTAGGGGTCCGAGACGTGTTATTAGAGCCACTGCATATTTAGGTTTTTAGCAGCAGGCAATGAGGCGAAGAAATGTCATCCGCTTCACAACAGACGGGTAAAAACAACCTGGAGGAAAAACAAACAGCTGGTCCAAACAGCGCCTGATGCCATGTTAAGACCTGCTGCTGGAAGACAAACAACCAGTCATCCTTTCTTCCATTTCTCAAGAGAGAGGTCGTCCTTATGCGTAGAAAAAACCCTGCTAGAATCAAGATACCGAGGGATCGCGCTACGCTGATGGCTTGGTTACCACAGCAACCGTAGGAGGTGAGAGAAAGGACATGCCAGCACAGAGTAAATCTCCTCATAGTAGATTCAGGAATGCAGGTGAAGTCTGCCTCCCTGGCCTCTCTCTCTCTCTCTCTCTCTATCTCTATTTCTTTTTTCTCCCATGAATTGTTTTTTAACCTTAAATTAAAACTCAGAAGGACTGTGGACTTTTTTTCTTTTCTTCTTCTCTCTTCTCAATTGTTGATGTGCAAAACGTGCTTTTCTGAAATAAATCTCTGAGACTGCTTTTCATTCAGATGTGACTTTGATTTTCATTTGCATGAACGTATAAATCAGGCTTCTGCCAGGGGAGTAATCAGAGAGAGCTTACGGGGGAGGGTGTGTGTGAAGAGAGAGAGAGAGAGAGAGAGTGAATAAAGAGATGAGAGGACAAAGGAGGCAGCGAATACTTCATTTTGGCTGCAGGTCTTCTCCAAATTAAAGAAGAACAGAGCTGGATAACAACATCGAGAGGGAAAGAGAGAACACGTGTTCAGGGTGGCCTCCTACCTCCAAGAAGCAGGTCCCAGCCGGCGTGTTCTCCTTGATGGAGGCGTTGTAGAAGTTGCTGGGGAACACGGGCGTGTTGTCGTTAACATCCTGCAGCACGATGTCCACCTTCGCCGTGGAAGACAGCGGCGGGCGCCCGTTATCCGTCGCGACGACGGTCACGCTCGGCGCCGGTTCCGACTCGAAGTCCAGAGCCGTGGCCGTGGTAATGATTCCCGTGACCTTGTCGATGGAAAACCAGTCGGAGTGAGAGTTTTTGCCCTTGAGGAGGGTGTAGCGGACGTCCCCGTTGGGGCCCTGGTCCTTGTCCCTGGCGGTTACTTGGAGGACAAAGGAGCCGGGGTAGACGACCTCGGGGATAGTCTGTCTGTAGGCCTGCTGGTCGAAAAGAGGGGGGTTGTCGTTGACGTCGGTCACCTGAATGGTGAAGGACGACTCCGCCCTGAGAGGAGGCGTGCCGGAGTCCGTGGCCATGACTCTGAGGTCATAAGAATCACGTTCCTCCCGATCCAAGACCTGGTCCACGTATATCAGGTAGATGATGCTGTCCTTGGTTGTGAGAGCAAACTTCCCGTCACCCCCCTCAAGGGAGACGTTCACGTTGGCATACTCTCCATAGTCCGGGTCCGTCACGGATATCCGAGCCACGTACTGACCCGCCTGGGCCCCTTCGGAGATCCTCGGGGAGCCGTCCTCGCTCAGGAAAATGATGGTCATGGTGGGCTGGTTGTCGTTGTAGTCACGGACGTGAATGGTCACGAATGCGTTGGTCACCTGAGGGATTGTGCAATATTCGTGTTACTTTTATTTTTCGAACACAGAAAATAGAACAAAACTCCACGTAAAAATAAACATGATCACAGGTCATATGTTTCACACGTGTATGTGTATATATATATATATATATATATATATATATATATATATATATATATATATATATATATATAAATAAAAGTGTATATATATCTATTTATATATATAAATATATAATATATATATATATATATAATATATATATATATATATATATAAAAGTGTATATATCTATTAATATATATATATATAGATATATATATATATAATATATATATATATATATATATATATATATATATATATATATATATATATATATGTGTGTGTGAAACATATGACCCGTGGTCATTAAATTAACGGTACTTTATTCTGTTATTAGTAATCAGAATGCAGTTACCTCAGGCTGGCTGGCGTTATCCCTGGCCTGGACCACCAGTTCATGAACCCTCTTGAGTTCATAATCCAAAGGCCTATTCAGAGTTATGACCCCGGACTTGACGTCCATGACGAAGCAGCGATCGGGGTCGCTCTGACGGCGGTTGATTTCATAAAGAACCAGACCGTTATCGCCCTCATCCTCATCTACTGCGAACACCTGAAAAGATAAAGAAAGTCTTTGAAATTCAAAGGACCCTGGATGTGCAGACAAAAGAACTGTTCTTGATGTATCGACTCACTATCCCAACACGGACAAGACTCGAGACTAACCTGTAGGATGCTACTGCCTTGTGGGAGACTTTCAGAGATGATAGCGTGGTATCTGGTCTGATTGAAGACCGGCGCGTGGTCGTTGATGTCCGTCACAATCACCTCCAGGGTCATGGAGCCCATCCTTCTGGGCGACCCCCCATCGAAGGCCTCCAGGACCATGGTGTAGAGTGAGCGTTTCTCCCTGTCCAGAAGTCCGTTGACCACCAGGTCTAGATACAGCACCTTGTTGGCGGCTCGCTTGGTCTCCAGCCTGAACGCCTGGCCGATGTTTCCCTCTCGAACCGCGTATCCTTGGATGGTCAGTTGGTCCTCGTCCGCGTCCGTCGCCGGCTCCAAGGAAAACCGCGTCCCCACCGCGGTGTGCTCGGGGATCTTCAGGACGGCCTTCTTCTTGGGGAACGCGGGCGCGTGGTCGTTGATGTCGTTGACGGTGATCGACACCTCCACGGTGACTCCCGTCATCGTCACGGCGATGAAGCTGTAGTGGTCCCTCTCCTCGCGGTCCAGGCGGCGCGCCGTCGTGATGATGCCCGTGGTTTCGTCGATGTCGAGGTCGTTGCTGACGCCCGTGCTCTCGTGGTCCGAGATGAAGTAGAGACCTCCGATTTCGCCGGGCGGCAAGCCGGCGCTGATGTCGCCCACGATGGTCCCGGCCGGCTGCTCCTCGTCCAGCTGGAGCTCCAGGGCTCCGAGGACGGTGGCGGACTGGACGAGAATGAGGAGGGCGCAGAAATAGACGAGCGGCTTTTGTCGCCGGGGACTTGAACGCACGCAGGGTCCGCTGACCCGAGCCCTCGGTCTTGACCCTTTACTTGTTATCGGCATGGTTGGGTTGTGTTACACCTGGAGGGAAAGAAAGTGAGAGGAGAAAACTGTCAGCCAGGGAAAATATGTAGCCTACTTCTTTGAGTAGCAATGTGTTTTATGATGTGTGATTTGAGCAATTGAACAGCGTTTTATCTCGAGCGTAACATTAAAACGTGTTTTCCACAGTGAAGTACGAAAACTAAATCTGCTAACACTTTTACAATCCTCAACCTATATTAAATACACAGCCTGATGAATGTGAGTCTCCCCACGCCCCGACCATTAAATAGACATTTGTAAAAAATAAAAAAGTTTCAGCCGAGTCATGTCGATTTGAAAAGGAGCAAAACAATGGAAGTCTAAATCAGTCCAGGGTCCACATTCCCCTTCAACCACATTGAGAACGGGATCATAAACTATATGTGTCTGAAGGATAACAAGTAGTATTCACTTAGTGAGAACATTGTGAAGTGTCTGGAACCGTCACACACTCAAATCCCAAGGGAAAACACATTTGACACACTAAAATGGGCCCCAAAATCCACTGGAAGATCTTTTTTTTATGATAGAGAATGACACTTACAAATACATGGAATGCATGAGAAAGTAAGTCCATGGCTGCAATAAGATAAGATAAGATATTCATCTATTAGTCCCAAAGTTGGGAAATTCAAGGATCACAGCAGTGAGTGTACATAGAGCATTCATAAAAATAAAAGATACAAATAAAAACACAAAACACAATACTAAAATAATAAATACTACTAATAAAATACAAAATACTAATACTAAATTACTAATACTAATACTAAAATACTAAAAATAGCTTTGATATATATATATATATATATATATATATATATATATATATATATATATATATATATATATCTTTGAATGTGGTTTTTGAATGTGAGGAATGTCTGATCACCATACGCTGGGTGTGTTTTCTGGACTTTCAAAATGTAACCTAGGATACTAAATGGGTTAAATAACTGTAGTTAACTTATCATTAAACACATTAAAAATATATATGATTAATAGTGTTATATATATAGCTTTGACCTTTATGTGGAGAAGCAGCCATTTAAGTCCGTTAGCTTAGCTTCTACGTTCCCCACACTCTAAATCACGCTTGCATCCAAGAAGATAACATCCTCCTCATGCTAATGTCGTAGCTGGATCTAATCACCAACAGATATTGTGACTATCTACAAAGGCATGCATCAGTTAAGGGTCAAACACTTCTTGCAACAACAAAAAAAAGCAATTTATGTCCCGAGTGTGCCAGAAGAGTGGATTTGCCTCATCTGTTGGCACATTGACTGAAAGAAAGGCAATCACACGATCTTAAAGTATCTCAAATTCACCTGACACCCGCCGTCAAATGCTATTTGACCCGAGGTTGACGCGCATACTTTCGCAAAACTGACGTAAGATTCTGGCCCGGGCCACTCTTATCTCTCACAAGATAGATGCGTCTTTCAACCCTTGTGTGTATTTAGATTCTGCTCAAACTGAGACCAACTATTTACGCATGTTTATCTCGTATTTACAAGGGAAGATCTATTGAGCGTATAACTCTTGAAAACATCCTGAAGGGCCATCCAGCCCTAACATAACAGATTTATCAAACTCAAGAGACCAGAGGGGTGCTGGCTGAACAATCTTCTCCATTGAAACTCTCTGGAATGTGAATGAGCCCCTTCCTCAATGAGCTAATGTTTGGTACCAATCATCATAACTTTATAATGTGTGATGTCGGCAAAAAAGCAGACAGGATGCTGGTTGTCGATGGAGGCTGTTGGCCTTTGCCGGTCAGCCATATTCACCAAGACGATCGCTCCCCCAGCGCATGTATAGTCCGGACAGTTAACTTCAGGAATGTCTTCCACCTCTGGAGAGGAAGCCGGCTCGCTGCCGGCTGTAGCGTCTGCGCATACGTGGAATTGACTCACACACTCACAAATACAAAAAGACTGGCTGATTGTACGGCTGACGGTTTTTTCTACATACAACCCAAAAGGAAGAAAAACAGCTCATCGACGTGAGGTTACGTTCATCAGTGGGAGGAGATTTGCCGTTTCAATCAATATAATCAATGCGTTTCTTTATTCATTTACAGTTTCTAATGAATACTGTCTATAAATATATTTTTTATTTAATTTTACATTGCTGCATTTGCATATATATATATATATATAGGGTTCATGAACTGGTGGTCCAGGCCAGGGATAACGCCAGCCAGCCTGAGGTAACTGCATTCTGATTACTAATAACAGAATAAAGTACCGTTAATTTAATGACCACGGGTCATATGTTTCACACACACATATATATATATATATATATTATATATTTATATATATATATATATATATATATATATATATATATATATATATATATATATATCTATTTATATATATAAATAGATATATATACACTTTTATTTATATATATATATATATATATATATATATATATATATATATATATATATATATATATATATATATACATATATATTTTATTTTATTTTGTATTTTATATTTCACTTTGTATACTTTATGCACAGTCACTGTTTCTTTCTTTCTTATATTTCTATTTTATTGTGTTTAGTTTATTGGTGCTACTGTGTCGACAAATTTCCCCTTGGGGATTAATAAAGTGTATTTCTATTTATATTTATATTCTTCTAATCATCCTTCAGCCCGAAAGAATTCGTTTAGGGGAGAACGAATGACTCCCCGCTTGAATAACCCAAATCATTACTCTATAGCAAACGCTATTGAGCGAACGCAACTCTGTAATTAATGTCAGATTCACAAAGCTCCTGACTACTTTTGCATAATATACAGAGCAAATAAAAAACATTATTTGATATCTAATTAATCCTCCTGCAGTCATCCATCCCACCAGTCCTTCTATCGACACTGACCTCCTGCGGTAGTTTATGAGGCCGCCAAGGAAAAGAGATTAATAAAGGCTATGGCTCCAGTGGGACAGGGAGAGACACTGATACGGGTCCCCCTGGTGCGGTCACTGATCTCTACATCTGGTCCAGACGGCTGTCCTGGACAGTTGCTTCACTCCTACGCGAAAAAAAAAAAAAAAAAAAGCAAGCCGAGCCGAGCTGAACGAGCATACCCCGACTTTCTTGTGGCGTGTTTGTGTTTATGGGAATGTCTGTCTGGATACAAATAGTGGCGTGGTGATGAAAAGAAACATTTTCAGCTGGGAGGGGTGGAACTTCGGGGTCCCCGCTGTGATGAAATGAAGCCACGATACCCCCAAATTACCACAACGGAGGATTTTGAGAACACCAAGAAGGGACGAAAAAAGATGAAAAGAGAAGGAAGTACTGGATTTAGGACATCATGTAACAACAGTAACATTATAAGGGGTGATTACAGTTTGTTTTGGCCCGACTGTCTTATTGTCCTTCGGTCAGAAAGGGAGTGTTCCAGAATGTGCGGTGTGTGTGTGTGTGTGTGTGTGTGTGTGTGTGTGTGTGTGTGTGTGTGTGTGTGTGTGTGTATACAAGTCTTTTTACGTCCCCTCTCCCTCAGTGTCAATGGAAGGTTATATTGATGAACAAATCGCACGGCTGCAATCTGTCACCGTCTTTGAGCAGTTGGTGCATGACATCATCTCTTTTTGACGTGTGCTGCGTTACACTTACAGTGTTTACGGCATGAAAACACAAGCTGAGGCGGGACGGAGAGAAGAAGGCTGAAACATAGCTCGCGCTAAACGTCTACAGAGCAGATGGCGAGTGGAAAAAGCCCACCTGATTCACTCCCTCTAGTGGCACTCTTTATATGCTAATGATGACGAATTACATTTCTAATCGTTTACATGAATTAGAGTCTCTATAATTTAATCTTGAACGCGAAAAGAAATCCAACAAAGAAAACGCTTTCACCGTCCGTCTGGGTTTCTTTTTCACGTCTGTCTTTGTTCGCCTGCACAACACATGTGCGCGCGAGCGGTGACATCATCTCTGTGCGACCGCACTGACAGACGGGGCAGACCTGGAGGGCTCCATGCAGTCTCAGCCACATTTCATCTGGCATTGCGACCCCATAATCTGCCTCTGGTGTGCGCAAGCCTCAAAGCCTCAAATACATGCGCCTCCGCTCTTAAGTGCCGTCGCCATATAATAGAAAACCATCCTACTTTCTATAGGATGAAAGCAGTGAAAGTACTACAGTGTACGTATGAGGATGTGTGTGAGCGTGTAGTGTCTCACTCGGGAGGAATAGGTTTTTTTTCCTCATGCAGTGCCAGCTCAGAACAGGCCTCACTATCTCCCTATCCCTCTCCTATGTCCCTCCCTCTTTTCCTTTCCTTTCCTACCGTCCCCTCTAATGGATTTCGCAGATCTAGTCGGGCACGCCATAGCTACCCGTGGGCCAAGCTAAACAGGACCAAAAAGTCACGAGGTTCCAAGTAAAGAACGAACGGCCGGCCGCTCGATACTGGCTCCACCTCAGCCATGTTTCTGGTGCTTTGATGGAACGGCTCAGGATTGTTCGGTTTCCGCAGCGGTTCGAGAGGTCTGGCATCGGATGTTGACAGTTGGCGGCGACTCGACTCGTCGAGCCCCGAAAAAACGGCTTCTGTGCCACCCACAACAAACATCGGCGAGATGCTGGGACTGACGGTAAAGCCGGAGAGGGGAAAGTCTGTCGAAAGTTGAGGATGAGAAAGACAGCGCCTTGAAAAAAAGAAACACGATCCACAACGAAAAACGCAAAAATCGAATTTCCAAACGCAAAAAAAAATCAGATGTATCTCTTTTTACAGCTCACAGGATGTTTTTCTGCTGCCTATTTTTGCACTACCATAACCTCACTTTAAAGTAAACTTATGC
Source organism: Liparis tanakae (assembly GCA_036178185.1). Taxonomy (NCBI): domain Eukaryota; kingdom Metazoa; phylum Chordata; class Actinopteri; order Perciformes; family Liparidae; genus Liparis; species Liparis tanakae. The sequence goes on along the minus strand of CM070088.1, from coordinate 4,974,091 downwards.
TGCTGTACATGTATCTGTATGTTTATAACTATATGTATAACTATTTATCTTGTCTTATCTGTTGTTGTGCGTGTGCACTTATATGTTTCACCGTGGGAGAGTGGGAAACGTTTTTTCGATTCCTTGTATGTCTTAACATGCAAAGTAATTGACAATAAAGTTACTTTGACTTTGACTTTTCTTTCTTTTTTTTGCAATCCATGTCAATGCATGCGCTCAACATGGCGTCACTCGATTATCGGAGTTCTGGGGGCCGTTTAAAAGGGTTTAAAAACAAAAAACACTTTCTCAAACAAGTATACAATTACAGCGTGGCGAGACCAACAACAACACTTTAATTGACTGAGAATGAAAGATTTGACCCGGTTGTGGTGAAACGGACAGAAATAAAGCGTTGCGAGGAAAAGGGAGGGGAGGGTTGAGAGTGTGGCGGGGGGGATGGGGGGGGTAAAGGATGGAGGAAAGCTTTGCTTCTCGGGATTCATGTTGTTTGGGTTGTGTGTGTGTGTGTGTGTGTGTGTGTGTGTGTGTGTGTGTGTGTGTGTTTAGGGGGGGGACGACTATGACCTCCGTCTCCACTTTGAGTCGCCTTTCCTCAGATTTTCTGGATATAGACGTCCCATTACCAAACCCAGCTGTCACCGGCAGCTCAGCTGTCTCGGCACTAGAGCATTAATGTGTGTGTGTGTGTGTGTGTGTGTGTGTGTGTGTGTGTGTGTGTGTGTGTGTGTGTGTGTGTGTGTGTGTGTGTGTGTGTGTGTGTGTGTGTGTGTGTGTGTGTGTGTGTGTGTGTGTGTGTGTTTGAGTCTCCTTCTATGCATATATACCTTTGCTTCCTCAGTTCCACTTTTCCTCCATTCCAGACTACACTAAAGGTGGATATCAGTTTCAATTTATTTCCATAGCCCGACTATCAAAACACAATCTTTAAGCTCCAGCCTCTCAGACAGCCAGACTGCGTCCACCGTCTGGACTCTGAAATATACATGCGTGTGCTGCATCACGGCACAATTAATATTAATCATACTGTGTGGGGAGAGAGTTCACGACTGTATCATGCAAGTGGGTTACCTCACCCAGGGGACGCCCGCAGCCGTAAAAGCTCTCACAACCAACCGACGGGTCTGGTTCGCGGAGAATGAGAACGAGAACGTTTGAATTAATCATGATGAAGTGAGAACCGGGTCCTTGGTTACGCTGAGCTGCAGCCTAATGGACAAATACTGTAAACGGGGGACATGAGAATTCGGTAAACCCAAGCTTTTTTTTAATCCGATGTTATCCGTTTGATCATCTTTTAATTTGTTGCGTCTTTATCTATATCTTATCTTAAGGCGGTGATGATTTTTAAAACTACTCGTACCGAGGAACCACAAGCTGGAACATTGTTCCCCGGTTTGTACCTCAACTCTGCATGTGAAAACCTTTTTCTTTTTAATTATATCCGCGAAATGTTGCCCTGGAGTTTTATTTTTATTACTTATTTCCTACATAAATGTCCATGTCAGTGACATCAGTGGGGGCTGCACTGCGGGAGGAGGGGTGGGAGGAGGGGGGGAGGAGGAGGAGGAGGGGGGGGGAGGACCACGTCATCGCAGAGACTAGTCGGGTCGCGGTGAGTTCCAGGAGGAGCCCACTGAGACCCTGAGGCTCACAGTTTATTTTTTTTTATTTTTAGAGATAGGAGTATTATACTCTGAATAAGGACGGAAATGTTGCTCGCGAAGGTTTTCTTTTGTTCCATTTCAAAGGTATTTGGAGAATGAGATGTTCTTTTCTTTGGTTTGGCTCCATTGTTCTCATTTGACTTGGTGGAACATCATGTGTCCTTATCTTGGGGTCAGGGATATTAAAGATAGTATTCAATAAAATAGGTATTGGTATATTTGCATCCCAATCTTTCTCAGCATGAAAACCAGCATTATTTATTACAAGTCAATTCTGGTTGACGTTTTCAAATCTCTCAATCCACGGTGCTGATGCTGCTACGTCAAAATCTTAAAATAAGTTGTTACTCTGCTATATTTGCGTCTCTCCACTAACACACTTCCTTAACTCCGTGGGGATGATAGTTGGTGGAAGGCAGCAGCAGCAGCTGCACGACTGTTTCAAAGCTGGTGTGATGACTCAGATTTGTTTATTTACCCGCACAGAAGATGTGAAGCTGGAAAACAGTCACACACACACACACACACACACTTACAAACTGAGCTCGCTCCCCTGTGACAAAAACGTCCTAGATTTCAATGCCTGACACGCAACAAAGGAGACAGAGAATAAAACAGTCAGAGATGGAAGGAACAGAGGAGAAAATGGGGAACTAGAGATATAGAGAAAAAGTTTGATTCTGAATGAGGTTACCTTAAAGAGAAAAAAAAGATGAAGAAGAAGAACATTGCCACGGTGACACAGACAGACAGATGAAGAAGAAGATGATGAAGAAGAAGAACATTGCCACGGTGACACAGACAGACACAAGGAGAAGAAGAAGAAGAAGAAGAAGAAGAAGAAGAAGAAGAAGAAGAAGAAGAAGAAGAAGAAGAAGAAGAAGAAGAAGAAGAAGAACATTGCCACAGTGACAAAGACAGACACAAGGAGAAGAAGAAGAAGAAGAAGAAGAAGAAGAAGAAGAAGAAGAAGAAGAAGAAGAAGAAGAAGAAGAAGAACATTGCCACAGTGACAAAGACAGACACAAGGAGAAGAAGAAGAAGAAGAAGAAGAAGAAGAAGAAGAAGAAGAAGAAGAAGAAGAAGAAGAAGAAGAAGAAGAAGAAGAAGTGAACCATAATTTGAGTGAGTGCTGCTTCCCACACATGCACACAGCCTCACACACACACAGCCTCACACACACACACACACATAAATAGTGAACCCTGTGGACCGTCCGTGAGGCCGAGGAGGAGAAGTGAAAACCCAGCCGGAGGTGATTCACGTACCCTCAACCCTCAAGGCTTCTCTGAAAGTGTGTGCATGTGTGTGTGTGTGTGTGTGTGTGTGTGTGAGTGAGTGTGTATGTATCGATATAACTCATCATCAAAGGACAAAGTGGGGGGATATTCAAAGAATTTGATACGGTCAGCATGGTCAAAAGAGAATAATAGTAATAATTTGCCTGGCGGGGTATTCCTGAAGGTGGAGGAGCAGCTGCCCTCATCACTTCTCCCCGTCGGACGATGTTTAATATCCCAACCGGGCGAGTTTCGAGAGCCAAACACCGGTCCGTGACTCTCCGTCACACGGCATGACCTCATCGGTGAAGCTGAGATAAATACCCTGAAAATGGCCGAAAAACAAACTACTTAAAAGTCGTGATTTGATTTTTGAGTTCTGTCTGAGAGAAGAATCCGAGTTAAGTCGAATACATTGCACGTATTTATTAGTTATTTAGGTGTTTTGTTAGAAAAGTATAAATTGAGCATTATTAGACAGTGTGAGTATGTTGAAAAAATCACAACATTCAGATACTAATATCATGTGAATGTAGTAAAAAGTTGTGTTTGTGGTGATGTAGATTACATTTGTGTTCACAAATCATATGTTTGGTTTATATAAATGTGTTTTACTGATAGCTTAACTTACTTTAATTCCCCGTCGGGTCAACCTAAACGTTATTGCCTCACCCCAACCTTCACCCTCCGGACGTCAGTCCCCCTCAACGTGATGAATACATGAACGCATAAACACTCTGTATTATATCAGAATAATCACAACATGTGTTCATGAAAGAACAGAGGAGGAAAGTTAAAAGTCAAAACACTCAGCTGATAGTCAAAACAGGATCAGGGGAAGGGAAACCGAAGACCCATCTTGTAACTTAAACACACACACAACCACACACACACTTGAACACGCATGCAAGCACGCACTTTAATCTTTTTCCACACCACCCGAGGAAATAATCAGCAGCATGGCGTGAAAGCAGAAAGCAGTATGAGGTTATGTTATTGTAACAGAAAACACAAACTTAATCACATTTAAAGTGATACAAAGTTGTGTTGAAGAGTTTGGCAGCGAACTGGTGAAAGTAAGTTGTTATCTAAGAGAAATGATGGAATCTTTTTCCCTGGGAGGAACTTAGGTTCTCCTTTTGGTTATCAAAATCCTGAATTACTCATCTGTAGCTCAGAATATGTGACAGTGACTTAGCCTATTAGCAAAATAATTTCTCCATCAGCTCTCGGCTTGGTCGCGCACCAACAGCTGTTCTCCGAGAGAATGCCTCGGTATCGAGTTACTCCATTATATTACTTGTGGTAAGCCGGGGAATTAAGTCTGTCTGCCTTTGTTTTCTTTTGCTCTCCAGAGTTATACAGACATCAATATTCATCAGTTAATAACGACGCAATGAAATCATGAGATTGATGGGTGTGAAGGCTCAAAATGAGAAGAAAGAAAGAATCTCCTTCAGGACCGATCGCTCTTGCCCCGCATCGACGGCAAACGGCACAGAGTCAAAGTTTTGATCTTCTTCGAGGCCACTGCTTTTCAAAAAGAAAAAAAATCTTCTCCAGCCAACTTTTTTCTTTTTTGCAGGGTTCTTACACAATTTGACCAATGGATTTCCAGGACTTTTCCATCTCTTTTCCATCACTTTTCCAAACTTTAAACCAAATTTCCATGACCAAACTGAAATCTCGTTTTATACATGAAAAAGTGAGAACATTTGGTATTTAAACAATGTGAATTCCAAAGCATACAGTATACATGAAATGAAACAAATTAATAAGGGACAATATTTAGATTAAAAGAATAAACACTTGCTTCCCGAGCTACGGCAATCGAACTTTCCAGTTAAGGTGCGTTCACTTGCAACGCGGAAAAAAAAAATTGCTCCGCCAGTATGCCGGCTTATATTTTGAGTCTTTCTTTCAAAAACATATTCATTATTTCAAACTCGGCGTAAATGAACAAGTGAATATAACAAATTTCCATGACTTTTCCCAAACTTTTATAATTTAAGTTTTTTCTACATGACTTTTCCAGGCCTGAAAATGACCATTATAAAATGCCATGACTTTTCCAGGTTTTCCATGACCGTGGGAACCCTGTTTTTGCCTCCTTTATCGTCCCAAACCGCTCACACAAATCACGCTCTCGATATCCCTGAGGTTGCGTAACACGTGGCTCTACCTGCCCTACATGCAGTGTGATTTGCTCCGGTGCGAATGTTTGATGTTTGATGTACCAGAAGCTCAGATCATCTCACTTACTTCATTAAAAACACATGAGACACAAACTCTCTGTTCTTGCCTCCCAGCCTAGACACTTCTCATCCATCATAAGCCCAGATGGGCAGCAGTTGCCACACGTCGTTCATCTTTGCTCGGAGCAATTCCCCGCGTTCATCTCTTCGCGTGACGAATGAAATTAATACGTCGCTTCATTCGGAAACACGTGTGCGTACATACGGCGCAGTGCATTAGTCGTTCCCTCGGAGGGGAAGAATCGATACAGAGATCTGAGACGGGATGTCTCGGCTGGTAACGGGTAGTTAATGTCTCACTAAGTGGACGGACCTCAAATGAATCGACGACAATTCAAACATTTATCAAGTAAAAAGGGAAAACACCTGCTGATTCTTACATTTTAAAAAGGCTAAACAGTTTATCCACGAGTCAAAAAGGTATAATTGAGAGATCGACTGATGATATTTCCTTCTGTGTGAATGCATACGCCGTTCATGCACATGACTAACTTTCCTTTTCCGGACGCTTTGTGCTTTCCATGCATTGTGGTTTATACCGGACGCCCACCGCCATTATCATTGTCTTGCTTGTTGCATTGCAATTAGTACGGCCAATACCATTACTGCTTTTATTAACATTATTACTACTATATCCACTTTGCTGTTTGGAAGTCATATTCTTTGAATGTGCTGTAACTGTAGCGTTGTTCTACTTCCACTCTGGGAGAGGAGTCCTCCGATGATAGAGATATACTTTATTAATCCCAAGGGGAAATTTGTCGTCACAGTAGCAGCACCAATAAACTAAACACACGAGAATAAAATAAAATATAAAAAACAGGGATGAAAGACAGAGTATTCAAGTAAAATAAAAAATGAAGCATATACAGTATGTATGTAAAATGACACACATACACATATATATATATATATATATATATATACCCAAACAATATAATACGATGACTGTGCAAAGTATAATATGTTGCTCTCTCGAAGGCGTCTTCCATTTTTTTCACATTAAAGATTTTTTTTTTTGGGGGGGGGGGGGGTTATTGTATGTGTACCGATTGTAAAGCCCTCTGTAAATTTATAATTTCGGGCTACACAAAATAAATGAATTTTAATTGAATAGAGTCGTCGTTTGCACCCAAAATCATCGTTCCCTCCATCAACTACGCAGGTCAACGTAAAGGCCACACACTCGCTCGCGTGCATACGTTCTCACACAGAAGCAAACTCACTTCTTCCATCAATCAACTCCAACTTTATTCAAACCATCGACCACATTTTGGCACTCGGGTAGCCGGTGTCCCTGTTCCAACCCACGGCAGGACGGGGAAACTCGAGACAACACCGAGCATTAGAGGACTTCCTTCTGCACATCCATCCAGGAATATAACAACTCATTTCCAGCCGTCATTACCCCGGATCTGAATCTATAGGTCTTGGTCCGCTCGCTAGTTTTGGGCGTCTTTTATCAAATTTTAAGATTATAATACAGAAAGAGGAGATGTTTGAAAAAAGGATGAGGGAACTACTCCAAAAGCAGTTTCCCCGTATCTTTACACACAGCACATTCTGCTCCACACTGTAAATATTATTTTTATTTATTTCATTTTAGCCAGTGTATGAAGCCTTTCCCTTCCAGCTGACCAGCCCATGAATAATGACGGTTACGTCATAACTGGGCCTCGGAACAAAGGAAAGTGGAATTGAACCATCTGAGAACTGTATAGTCCATCATCTTGCGTCTGACGGGAGAGTCCAGTCCCGTCCTCTGATTGGTGGGGCAGTCGTACGGTAATATCTTCTCCAGAGCGGCGGCTACGCGGGTCTTCAAGCTGTAAAGTAAGATCTGTATTCCCCCCGTGGGAAGACCACATTACACTGTCAGAAAATAGGCCTCGGGTCAAGCTGCGAGATGAGGTATGACGATCTTGTGTGCGCGATTATTTATTACGAAGATGTTTCTATGGTCACACGTTGCAAAGTATGAAGTGGTGCTTCATAATTCAAATCAAATCTCCCAAAGGTGCAGCGGCAAGAATGCAAATGAAATAAGCATGGATGGTTACTGCTGACGAACTGGGTGGCTATAGAAAAAAAAAAATATATGAAATTACAGCCTGATGCTTTATTCAATCTTTGCTAGTCGAAGAAATTCCAAGATGGGAAAGCTCATTAAAATCCGACCTGAAGCGGCCCTATATTAATCCAATTGTGAATTTGGGGAACCACTTTCTCTGCATGTAAGCACACGCGCACACATACGCGCACACACACGCACACACACACACACACACACACACACACGCTCAAATGTTGCAATAGTCTAATTTAATTTCTGGATTTTAATCACAGCAAGATGGCAGACCTGGCGATTGTAGCTGCCATGGCAACCAGTACACCCAGAGGGTAGAGTTAATGAAATGTGCAGCAATCAGCAATGGGAATTCCTTATCAATGGGAATCTTATTTTATGAGTCTACTACTAAAGCTATTAATAACTGCCTGGCCCTGCTGTGGATGGCAGATGCAATCAGGAGTGGCTTTCAAGGAAACCGAAGATCCTCCACCGCAATACGGCGGCCAAACACTGGGGAGAGTTCACATGCTGCCTAATAAACACAAATCACATGAAATCCCTTCAAAATTGAGTCTTCGGTTCATGTTATGTCTAAAAGCGGTGGTCTGAGAGGTAAATAAAGACTCCAACACAAACCTTCTGAGTGGCTTTCTCATATTTTTACTAGTTTCCGTGCACAGAAACCAAAAAAAAAACGTTCTGGAATACAATTAGACAGATTTTTGTTTGAGCTGCAACACTCGGGTGGGAAGATGCTTTCTGTTTTTTCCCTCGCTCTCCTTCTGTGCTGGCAGCACTCCAACTTGAGTTGATGAGCTGACACAGATATTACACAAAACCCTTTACTCTCTACAGTTGCCCCTGCAATATGGTACACGCGGCGACTTTGTGTTCTTAATTAACACTTCAGACGCTCAGGGTTATGGGATGAAATCATTCACGTATATATGAAACTTAACTTTAAAAAAAGATGGCCTTCTCTTAAGTGGGTACGAGCAGGGTTTCGGTGGTGAACGCTCCGTTTGATTACGCTGTATATCTCCAGAGTTTAAAGTAAACTCTCAAGATTACTTGATATTTGCAGAAGAGTAAAGCCTCAACTTGGACATTCCCGAAAGCAATTCCATTAGAGTAAACAAACAAAAAACCTAGTCGTGGGTGGCGGCATTATATTTCATCCTGAGAAAAGGCAACTTTGATTTGAACTGAGATTCATCAATATTGGCGTATTGATATAGACCTTTATTCATATGTGTGTCAGCATGATTCCAACGCTGCATTATCACGTTAAAAGTAGTCAAATAAGATGCGGGAACCAAGCCAAGTTAAATGTCGTGATGCTGCCAACATGCAATCCCATATACAATGCAAGGAATGGGGGTTGGAGGGTTGTGGTTGCTATACAGTCGTCGTCGTCTCCCCAAAAAAAAGGGATATAAAGTCTTCCAGCAGATGCTGTTGTCTCAGGAGTGTATGTTTTCTGAACACATCCCTGGTGAGAACCCCCCCCCCCCCCCCCGACCCTGCAGAGTTACTATCATCCATACGGCTGAACACGACAACATGAAGTGCAAGGTAAGCAGCTGACTGTTGACTTTGTTGATGCGCTCTACAGGAAGACTTGACCCTCTCCTGAATGAATGGATCTCTCTGCCTTTGCCTCCCTTTGTTGAAGAGATAGGAAGCATCGGGGAGTAGCACACATTATCACAGCTCTTCTTTTAAACGTATTGAGGATAAATAAAAGCATCTATGCGATCTGTCCGGGGTGAACCCCGCCTTCGCCCCAATGGCAGAGACCTCAACCCTAAAATAGGCGAAGCGGTTCAGATGATGGAATGGAATGGATAGATATTTTTACGAGGATGTTTAGGGCTTTAAGTGGACACCTCAGCTACCACCCCCTAGAACACGTTAAATGATAGGCCCAAATCCTTCCTTTCATAAATGCATCCGCTACACATTCACATTAAAACAACATTAAGGTATAACTACCTCTTTTGAATAATCTTCTTAACTCCCACTACTGTAAAGTATCTGTTCCTGTATACGAGCCCGTCTAGGCAGCTGACGTGAGAAATTAAAAGCTGTTTGCACTAACATCCAGTAATCTCTGCCCAATGCGGCCGCACCAACAAAAACATCCATATGGTTCCTGTTAGGAAAGGTCTCGCTGCACGCCTCATCGCTCTGCAAGAAACCAAACTGTTACTGGTGGTGTGCAGACCAGAGGCTGAGGCCAGTGCGCTGCAGAGCCAGAGCACATGAAACCATGTAAGTGGATAGTGTAATAATGCAAAGATCCGTATCCCTCCTCACAGCAGAAAACCAGGAGTTGTGGATTCCAGTAGACACCAGATATGACTGGAATAACTATTGTGGTTAGGAACTTAAATATGCCTCTGAGTTCCCATTTTTAGCTTTGGGCCATGTAAATATATATAAACAGAGCTGGCTACTATAAATACACTTCATGTTTAAAAACATTTGCGTCGGAACATATTTTCTAGATATTAAAGCTATCTGACATCCTCTTGGATTTGTTGTTTTCGCTCGTTTAACATGTTACACGGTTGTCTTTGCCTGCTGCGATAGTCCCTCTGGGTTTTATTGGTTCTGTTTCCATAATTATACAGAAAAGTGGGAACCACACCATCATCAACAGAGCGTGCTCGGCTGGAGCTTATGGTCTAACAGGAGGCTGCTTCAAATGCTCTCCACTGGTGACGCCTCACAGTCTTCCTAAATCTCTTCACTGTCACATCAGGAGAAAATAGTCCAAAAAGAGCTCCGGCCCCCTTTGACTTCATGGTGGTTCCCTTTAAGTGGTTCTGTACTCCATCCAAAACAAAGTGTATTCGCTCTAAAGCTAAAAACCCTGAGAGGGAAAACCACTGGCTCACTATCATCAAATAGTTCCATAATAAGACATATGAAGCTGGCCTACTACACTAACCACGCTTTCATGTTTAGCATACATTAAAAAAAAAATTAAAAAAGGGGGGGGCTTCATTCGTTTCTCCTTTTTTCCAACCTGGCATGTTCAGCTGGTTTGGCTGTGGATGGAGATCAATAATCAATACGAGGCAGCTGCATCACCATGATTCCATTTGTCTCAGTATAATAGCCTCGACACCATTGTCGCCCCTCTAGCACGGTCTCCCCATATCTCAGCACAGCTAGCTCAGCCATGCAAGGTGCGGATGCAGGGTGCGGGGTGCACCCCTCTAGACGGAGGACCAGAAGCCAAGAGGAGCTCCTTTCCCGACCTCCGTCCCTTTCCTGATCACATACATCGATGAACAGAAGGGGATGAGAATAAAATAAGCTGTCACTTACATGCATCTGACCCACTCCGCAGCTCTGGATGGTCGCTCTGGATATCCCCTCCAACACTGATTAGTATGCAAACGGTCTCCAAATTGCGCCTCAACAGGACACAATCTTGAATGGAGCCGTGCTGGCCAGCTGGTCCGGGGTTCTTTTTCTTCTTCTTCTTCTTCACATAATATCCAAACACACACAGAAAAAAAAGACAGTTGAGCCAATTCCACAGATGTCCTAATGTGGTAGACCGGTAGGTTGGTTTGCTCCTCCAGTGGAGGGTCTTTTCTCTCCGTCTCCGCGTCAGGTGAGCGCGTTTGGATCAGCTGCAAAGCTCTCCGCCGTCTGCAGAAGAAAGGAGCCGATGTGTGGCCCTGCAATGCTCCTTTCTCTCGTTAATCTTAAACGTTTCTCTCCTCCTTTTCTCTCTCTCAGCATCCAGTCACGGGCTGTGTGTGTGTGTGTGTGTGTGCGCGCGCGTGTGTGTGTGTGTGTGTGTGCGTGCGCTAAAACGGAGCCGCTTCGGGGGCACCGTGCACCTCGCCGACTGAAAGCCAACTCCTCCGCCACAAGGCCCAGCCCCCCTTACTCTCCTCCTTCTCCTCCTCCTCCTCCCATTACCGACTGGGGTTGCTAATTTATTCGGGGGAGCTACACAAAAGGGAGGACAGAGGAGAGAGGGAGGCTGTGGAGCACCGTGGAGAGAGGAGACTGGAGAGCAGCCTTTGGTGCCCCCCAGCTCCGTTCAGTGGAAGTAGTGTTTGAAACAAAAGAGCTCCGGTCCCCCTCAAAGAGGAGTTTAGCTCAGCGTCTCACATTGTGACTGGAAATGAGTCATTAACAGCATCCCTTACATGCTCTTCTTTTTGGGGACTTAGTCATACGATATAATGTTTTTAAAAGGATACCACATGTTTCAAAAAACCTCCCCAACAAATTCCCTATGAACAAATATTATGAATGGTCGATAGAGAACATGTCGGCCGATCCAGCAGCAACCAGTGCAACCAGTGCAGATGACGGCAACGGTGCCGGCTAAGATGGCGCAACCTCCATATATATGTTATAACTACAGAAGAATCATAAGAAAATAGCCTAATGATAGCCTGCATTTTGGATAGGAGGCCTATCCCACTTGTGTTGTTATTATTTTTTGATTATGGATTATTACAGATGTTTGTAAATATTCATATTTCAAGTATGCGGTGCAAATTCATAATTTGGAAAAAGGATAGCACACATGTTTCAAAACCTCCTCAAAAAGGCCGATGAACAATCGAATATGATAAATGGTTGTAATAGAGAACATGTCGGCTGATCCAGCAGCAACCAGTGCAACCAGTGTAACCAGTGCAGACGACGGCAACAGTGCTGCGTGTCTAAGATGCCGGAATCACCACAAATATGTTATAACTTCTGAAGAATCATAAGAAAAGAGCCCAATGATCGCCTGTATTTTGGATTGGAGGCCTTTACTTGTGTTATTATTATAGATTTATACATATCTGTATGTAAATATTCATATTTCAAGTTTCAGTTAGTGGCAGCTATTGAAAGTTTCATGACTCTGTTTTTGTCTTGTGTCTTATTTTGAAGTCCTTGGCCATTTCTCAATCAGCATACTTGTGCATCCCTTCCTCTAGATGGCCGTTTCTCAATATGCGTACTTGTGCGTCCTTTCCTCTACTTGTGTCCTTTCCTCTACTTGTGTCCTCGTGGACTCGTGAAACGTCATCAGTCTCAGCCCGGGTACATGTTCCAATTCAAAGTTCTCTTCTCTCAAAGCACGGTCAAAATGCCCGGATGTGACTTGATCCTCCCACTTTCTGGAGGATGCATCAGAGGAGACTTGTGCGTACTCTGGCCAGCATATATCCCAGAATGCATTTCACCAGCAACCGGAAACAATAGCGGAGGAGAAAATAAACAACTGACAGATTACTTTTTATAAATACTTCTGTTGTTGAGTCACGGAATGTCATTTGAGGTTTCATTTATTCGACTGTAAAAAATTATTTACACTGAATAATTAGAATAAACTCAGGAGCAAGAACAGCTGATGTGGTGACGTCATCAAATAAGCAGCCGTTCCAATCGCAGATAGACCGTCCTCCCGTCCTCCCGTCCACTGGAGTCTGGACTACCAAGACCAGACTCCAAAAGAACACAAGTCTGCAGTCGTGTACTTTGAATTGAGAAACGGCCAACGTGTCGTCTGTCTCCCTGTGATTATCTGCCCTGGTCCTGATTGTTTCCACCTGTGTGATTGCTGGCCCCGCCCTCATTGTGTACACCTGTGGCTCGTTACCCGTTGTCCAATCAGCTCCGCCTGCCTGTGTGTTTAAACCCTGTTCGTATCGTTCCCCAGTGTGGCGTTGCACCGTTTGGATTGTGTGCGTCGTCCTGTGTTACCTGTCTAGTTGGAATTCAGAAATAAAAATATTGGTTTAGAAGTTGTCGGCATTTGGGTCCTCTCTCTCTACGGCAACACATCACATGACGGAAAGCAAATTGCACGGTTTATGTTTCATGAAATTTGTGTGATTATGGCCATAATCATCATGGTTATATAGTTTGTCGCCAGTACATTTTTAAACTATTTTTTACATATATTTCATTAAATAATTTGGAAACTTTAAATTAAATACGGCTTTATTAGAGTAGTATTGTTGAACCTTAATTAATTGCCTTTTAGATATATGAATGTAAAATGCTACAGCTATAATAGGAGAGGAATAAACAGAGCAGACTGGTGTTGGGACGCACGCACGCACGCACGCACGCACGCACGCACGCACACACGCACACACACACACACCCTTTTGGCTGCTAGTGTCAGCAAGATGGTAGTCATTCGTCAGCCAAGATTTTAGGTCAAGCCTCCACCTGCATCGATAAACCAGAGCAGAGGAGGTGGTGTATAGAGGAGGGAGGTGTGAACATGGGGAGGGGTCTGTGGGTGGGGCCTGGAGGATGGAGGCTGGAGGGTGGAGGCTTGAGGCTACAGGGTGGAGGGTGGAGGCTGGAGGCGGAAGGCGGAGGAGGAAGGCTGGAAGACAATGAACTAGTTTGCAGCAAAATGGCCTAAAATTAGTTAAAAAGGGGAAATAAAAGTGTTCCTAATATGGAGCCCTGCGGTACGCCATATATAAATGATGCTTGAGAGGAGGCCAAGCCATCAATAGACAACACATGTTCTCCTAAAATGCGAACATAGAAATAATTGATAAAACAATTAAATGTGTTACAGTAAATAGATTATGCGGTGAAGCCTATATAGACAGTTAAAATCCCTATCATCACTAAATTAAAAACGTATTTGGCGTTCTTGTCATAAATTGGACAACTGTGAAGTTTTTGTGAACTATATTTAACAGCTACACCATCCAATGTCGGTGCAATTTCAACTTTGATATATTGCAGTGGCACATGGGATAGAGAGGGTTGTCCTCTGCAGGTTTGATCCCTGGGTCCTAGTGCCTGCCTGCCTGTTTAAGTGCTATTGAGCCCACTGTTCCCTATAATGCATACGGTAGGTAAAATACTGAGGTCACATGTCATGTATGTACTGTCAATGACCGTTGCCATAAAGGTTTTTTTTTTCTAACGTTGTCAATGAGATAAACATCCTGATTATTTGAGAGTAGTAAGTGGTCTTTTTAAGGACCAATGTTGATCAATTCAAGTATACTTGTTTCCATAGTAAGTAAATAAATAAATACACCTTTTCCTGGTGAAACATGCTAAATATTCCTCTTGCTCACATCATCCGTCTGCCCTCGTCCTTTCAGAGTCTGCATCCGTCCTCGTGTGTTTGCATCTGCGCAACTGCGCTGTCCGTGTGCGTGTGAGTGAATTTACTCGACATCGATCTTGTTGTGGGAACTCTTGCCACAGAGTTGCAATTACACAGCTGCAACCAATTGCAGATGGCTGAGGAGTGACACTTTTGGTGGGGCTCCCCCACAATACAGGAGACCGCCACAATATTTATATCGTCGCCGCACACATTCATAAATGTAAAAATCGCTCTCTGTCATCCTCAAACCCACGTGAATACACACACACACAATATATAAATCATGAACTGTCGAGGGATTTCTTTGACTTCTGTGTCTATTCTCTTTGATATAACCTCGGTCTAAATTTCAAACCTGTGGGTCGGTGGTTATAGCAGGTCCATCTTTCAATCAGGGGGTTGCGGTTCTATCCCCGCCCTAGTCGATGTGTCCTTGAGCAACACACTTAACCCTGGATTGCTCCCTGTGTCTACGGTGTATCAAATGAAACGTGGTTGTAAGCCGCTTTGAATAAAAGCCTTTTTTCCAACCCCACGTATTTATAACCGAACTGACTAAAGCAATCATGGACCTGCAATACGGTCACCTCTAATATAACATATACATAAGTGTGGCAGGGTGATGCACTCACAAGCTGGAAGGTCAACTGTGAATGCCTCGTTAGGAGCTAATGGGTGGGCCTGTCTGTATTGGCTGTATGGTTGCACTTGTTGGCTGGGACTCTCTCTCACTCTCACTCTCTCTCTCTCTCTCTCTTTCTCTCTCTCTCACTTCTATACGAAAACACTCACAGCTGACCGCAGGATTGCGATGTGAATCAAAGCGGTAAATTGGCATGTTTGCATGTGAGGTGGACTGAAACAATATTTTTAAAGATTTCATCACTGAAAAATAAATATCTAGTGAAAAAAATGCGACATAAAAAGTCTTCTTCCTCTGTGCAAAACCTCTGGGAATGAGCCTGAAGTAAACCCCGTAACTGGCAAGCAACAGCCTATAGCTCTGTATATCCTGGCAGCACCATCCATGAAATGACTTAATGTGTCTCTTTCCACCATGCTTTATTTCATTCGACTGATATCACTCCATCTCTTTGGATTTAGTCCTTTTTTCCTGAGTCCAAATTTACAGTCCTGCACAAACATTAACTTTCTTATTTTTGTCACTTAACTCTGAGTGTTTCCCCCCGTCGACCGTACACACAACCCTGTGTCCGCGCAGGTGTCTGCCCCGGTTATCTGATCCACCTTTCCTTTTTCCGCAGGATGGGATGAGGTCACGCTTACGCTCACAGACTCTGACATGCCAAGAGAGGAAAGAGTGGCGGCTTAATGGGACCTTCCTTTCCCATGGCTGAAATATCACAGTCCGGCATTCATGTTTAAAAACTCTTGTGAGCAAAGTTAACTTGTTATTTACAGTGTTTTAAAGTGAAAGTCTCTCAATATTATATTAATAAAAATATAAAAAAATACATAAAAAGACCAACATTAACAATGCATCATTGTTGCCGTGCAGCCTGATACATAATAATAATAATAATAATAATAATAATAATAATAATAATAATAATAATAATAATAATACATTGGTTTTATAAGGCGCCTTTCAAGGCACTCAAGGTCGCCGTACAACATATTTAAAAAATCTGACACAATTAAAAAAAACAGCACAGTGACAGTTGGTTCTCTATGCCATAGATGTCCCCAAAGTAATGCACTATTTATTCCAGGATCTTTTCTATCAAATACAAAGCTTCTTTTTTCTTTTCCAACAGTTAGTTTTGAGGGATTTGTTAACAAAAAAATAAAATAAAATGATGATGCACATTGCACATGCACATTGCACATTGTAGCTTTGCTATATATATATATTTTTTTTTTTATCCTGGACATTACACAATGACATTAAAATATTGTTCTTGTTCCCCTCTACTCCACACACTATAACAATATGGGCACATTCTCTAAGTTAGTTTCTGTTTTTTCTCAAGCGCCTTTCCTTTGCCACTGGCAATACTTGTATTGTGTCTTCATGTATGCCTGCAGGATATTCTTAGGGACATTATTATAGCTTTCGTTACTCTGAGGCCAGCCTGCCTACCATGCAACCAACCACACACCGGCTCGATGACTTTGGCTGCTCTTTCAAAGCTACTACGTTATGCATTTATGCAGATGTCACAAAAAAAGTAGACCAAGAGTTGAGCATTTAGGAATTCTATCTATTAAATGCAAAGAATTTATTTTGTTTTTCCATCAAGAAGGAAACAAGTCAATGTTTCCACTTTGTTTGGGTGTTGGCACCACATTTCCTGTTGGTTATGTGGTTTCCTCCAGACCTTTTTAGCCATTTCAGTGATTTTTACATGTGCATTGTTTGTGTGAGTTGCCTGTACTTGTGGACTATTTTTAGGCTCTGTGGGGATAAACAGACAGAGGGGATGACAGAGCAGGAACAGGGCATTGTTATTCGGAGCTCAAAGTACTTCCACAGAGCTTCGCAGAATGATATCACACAAAGTGTTCCACTTCCAAACGGGAATTATGAAAGTCGTGATATCATCGTGGAAGCCACTCGGCCCCCAAAGTAACTGCTATATAAAGTGTAATACTTTCCGAAATCCATCATTAAAAACTCTTTTTATGCAGCGCAGACTTTTGGTAAGCCTGAGCTTTATATTTCATCCTTATCTGGAATTACGTCACCTCCATAATGTGCTTGGAGTCGGACTATTATATCTTCATAAGAGGATGGCCTGCTTCCACTTGGCAGGCTCCACCTGAACAAGGCCTCCCAGCATTTAACTGAACATTTGTCCAGAACCTTATCTTATACATTCAAGCATGAAGGTCATAACTTGTTCCTTATCGAGCAGCGATCGTGAGGTAAAGAGTGAAAACAGGAAAGAAGCAGTCGAGCCCCCCCCCCCTTACAGGCTGATATCAGAAAAGGAGATTAAACAGTTCCTGTGACGAGCTTCCAAGTTTTGTACGATGGAAAAAATGAATTGGTCGTAATCCATCTGAAGTTTTCTCCCTCTGTTGGACTCTAATATCTCTCTTGTGAAATATAACCAGCTGTTATCCTGGTTTACGCAACGCTGTTGTTGAAAACAAACTGTTGTCCCGGGTTCTGTAAGTAAGGTACAGTAATCAGTAATCCCATTGGTCGACCACAGGATGCGTCTTAAAGGGATACACAAAGGAAATAACTGCGGAAAGCCACGAAAGACGGTTTAAAAATCAATGTCTATGCTCTATAATGTATACAGTGCTTTGGCGTCCCATCAATGTACAACCCCTTTTTGTGATGACACCTTTTCATAACTCTCTTCCTCTTTCCCCCCCCCCCCCACGATCTCTTTCTACACATGACTCGGACGTCCGCATCCACACAATACCTGCCGACTGCACCACCCTCCTCTCCTGCACCCTCTTCCCCTCCTCGCTAACTTACCTCGCCGTGACACCTCCCTTCCTCCCTCTATCAGAATGCTTTATTGTTGCAAAGAAAATACCCCGCGCAGGCAGAAGCACTAAATCAGGACCGCCTCTTTTTAAGAACTGAGATTATTTCGGCTTTGTGGAAACTATTAAGCTGCAGGCTGCTAGGCGACCTTGGCGACCATGAGACATCGGTTCAATGGAACTAGAATAACTCTTCCAGACATATTTTGTAATTGAAAAATAGTTTCTGTGCAGATGT
Source organism: Liparis tanakae (assembly GCA_036178185.1). Lineage (NCBI taxonomy): Eukaryota > Metazoa > Chordata > Actinopteri > Perciformes > Liparidae > Liparis > Liparis tanakae. The sequence continues at coordinate 4,955,986 of CM070088.1, read as the reverse complement.
AACTATGTTACACTGAGACTATAAAACCCACTGTGCGTATGACAGTACAACAACTTTACACACACTAAACAATAGTGGTTCTTAAATAGTCCTTTAAAAGGCGTTGTGGTTCTAGGAAGAACCATCACCTACTGAAGAAACATTTTTTTTGTTTGAGGCCCCATTATAGGTTCTTTGACGAACTCTTTAAGGAAATGCTTCTTGAGAGAACCCTAGTTTGAAAGGTCATTGGCGGAATCAGAAATCTTTAAGGTTCTTTGAGATACCTTTATAGGTTCTTTAAAGAACTCTTTAAGAAAAAAGGTTCTTTAGAGAACTCTGGTTGGAAAGGTTCTCTCTGGAACCAGAAATGGTCCCTTAAATAAGCATGTTTTAAGGTTCTTTGAAACACCTTTATAGGTTCTTTGAAGAACTCTTTAAGAAAAAGGTTCTTTAGAGAACTCTGGTTGGAAAGGTTCTCTCTGGAACCAGAAATGGTCCCTCAAATAAGCATTTTTGAAGGTTCTTTGAGATACCTTTATAGGTTCTTTGAAGGAACTATAAGGAAATGGTTCTTGAAAAAACTCTGGTTTGAAAGGTCCTTTGTGGAACCAGAAATGGTGCCTTAAAGAACAAGTGTGGAGAAACCGGACAATCATCTATAGCAGCTTTAGAATACAATAAGTCTCATAATGGTTCATTAAATGTAGTGAATAGCTGCTGAACGGTGTCCATGCCCTACAATGTGCTCCTAATACAAGCGTCTAGCAAACAGGAAGTAGCCAACGCTGAGAACTTCCTGTATGAGCCCATCTACCGGCCAGCTTCTGCACTATGGGCACAGGAGGTCCCTGAATGTGTCCTACGTGTGTGTGTGTGTGTGTGTTTGCAGTTCCACCCCCTTTGCTTCCTTCCCTGCTGCTGGCCCGCCGATGCACGGCATCGTGGGAAAGAGTGAGTCGTACCTCACACCACCCTCGCTCACTCACCACACACATAAAGCGGCAGAGACGGGGACAGATTTAGTGGGTGTTGCGAGCCAGATGTGTTGCCCCGTGGAACCGTTTTAAAATGGTTCCATTAATGCGCCACCGTGACTCCATCTTTAGAGCGAATTGATAATTAGTCTGCGTGTGTCCGTGCGTGTCTATAGGCTGTTAAACTAACAGAGATGAGGCGGGGTGTTATTTTACCCAGAGCTCATTTGTCAAATTGCACATTCTTAACTAATCTCATCTTTCTTTTTTTTCATGCAGACGGATAATATTCTGGATATTCACACTCCCAGAAGTAAGGCCCACACACTGGTCAGACGCAGTTCGTCAAAATAAAATGTGCAGCTTTTACGTGACGACAATTATTCTTTTGTCCACGCATATATACACTACCGTTCAAAAGTTTGGGGTCATCCAGACAATTTCGTGTCTTCCATGAAAACTTACACTTTTATTTATTAAATGAATACAAAATGAATACAAAATCTAGTTAAGACTTTGACAAGGTTAGAAATTATGATTTTCATTGTAAATATTAATGTTGTTCTTCAAACTTGTCGCTCAAATGAAGGCCAGTTTTAGAGCTTCTCTCACCAGCATAACTGTTTTCAGCTGCGCTCACATAAAAAGGGTTTCAATTTTCGAGGAATAATCTGTTTGTGGAAAATGCTAAATAAAAAGTTATAAAAAAAGGTTTTTGAGGGGGTTCTACCCCTCTGCTAGTCTTCTAAGGCAATAACACAATGTACCACTAGAACACTGGAGATGGGCCTCTATACTCCTCTGTATAGATTTCATTAAAAAACAGAGAATAGTCATTCACCACATTAACTATGTAGAGAGTGTATTTCTAATTAATTTAATGTCATTTTCATTGGAAAAAACAGAGCTTTTCTTTCTTTTTTCTAAGTGACCCCAAACTTTTGAACGGTAGTGTACATACGTGTGTGCTGCACGTGTTATAGGTCGTCTGGGCCTCGGGGTCGGCCTGTAAAAGTGTGTCTCACGGACTTCAGAGGAAGCGGAAGATGAGTCGGTCAAGTACGTCGGGGGAGATTTAGTCGTTCCTCACGTCGTCCTTCTCGATCAGCTGCTTCCTGTTTATTGTTACGCTGCAGTGTTGTCCCAGGAAGATAACGAGGCTTTGACCTTTATCGGGAGCACATCCTGCGGCGGATGCCATATTGTTTCGGTGCCTCGTCGTAACTCGTCACGTGACCAGCGTGACCTCCCCCCTCCCTCCCGTTCGCACAGCGTGAACGTCATAGTGGATCAGAGGGCAGCGTGTGATTGAACGGCTTTTATTTAGAAGAGGTTGTGGTTCAAATGTAGACATAATTAGCTGCATGTAGAGAAAAAAAATTGGTGAACTTTGCATGTTCGTGGTTAACACCCCCCCCCCCTCCCACACACACACACACACGCACACACACACACACACATTTTGTTTCTCAAAAGCAGCTCGCAACAAATCCAGCAGCCTTTTCCAACCACCGACTGGACCCCGTTAAACGACGTTAAATCGCGAAACCAAAATAATAAATAGCGCAGTCTATTTCACGTTGAGCAGTCTGCTTGTCTTTTTCCAAGGAGACCTTTAAATACCCCTCATACACTGAATATATATATCTCTTTAAAACACAGAGCACAAATCCACCCCTGTTATTTTTCAATTGAGGGTAAAGTTGAAGGTATTGGCTTACGCTGAGACACAAGGAGTTGTTAGATTATACTCAATGTTTTATGATACGCTTCTTAAAACATTGCCCATCTTCTTGGAATAGAAGGCCCCTTTAAGTCTGAAGAATTGACCGAAGAAACTCCAACGTCGCGGCTGTCTGCGCCTGGAGCCATGGCAGGATCCGTAGAATACACTGTGTCCCTCCCAGTGTGAGAGTTATGTCCAGACCAGTCTTCTCCCACTGCTTTCACTTTGTTTGGTTGTTTTTTTGGAGAGGTTTAAAGATTTATTTTCCAATAAATGTGCGCGCTGCGGGACAACTCACGGGATTTCCAACCAGTACAACCCAGTCCAGGTCACAACACGGTTTACATTGCGCAGGGTCGTGTGAGCTTTTAGCGGGATTAGTGGAAACTAATCTTATATAAGTTCAAAAGTGTGATTGAGCTAATTTGGCAGAGGGACAAAAGTATACAGAGACATGGAGAAAGAGGGGGAGCGAAGTTAAAGCCACAGCTCAGATTCCATATAAGAGTATGGATGCATTTTCAAAAGCATGTAGTTTCGTTGATCTATTTTTGGTTCTGAAACCCCATTTGCATTGCAGATTGATGGCAAAACAGAACGATTGAAAAATGTGTACTATCTGACAAAATGTGCAATATTACAATCCGTACCATATCCCCACATAACCTTCCCCCACCTCTAAAAATGTACAATATGTAACAGTTTAGCTCCACACCTTCCTTCTTGTCTTAGTCGTTTTCATCCTGTCTCTCTAACTATGACGTCATTCCAGATCCTGCTTCCCATCTCGTCAGTCCAACTCCCTTCACCTGCCTCTGATCCCCTCGTTAGTCCCTCATTACCTTCACCTGGTCCACACGCCCATCTCACCTGCAGCTCATTCCCTCGTTAGTCCCTGTCTACTTAAGTTCCCTCACTTCCACTTGTCCTCTGACAGATTGACTTGTGTTCTTCTTGAAGCCCTCCAGCGTTACAAAGTGTGTTTATCTGTTCCCGTCTGATTTGTTCCTGCCAGAACTTTGAGTAAAGTGAACTATTTTCCAGTTCTGCCTCTTGAGTCGTGCATTTGGGTCCACCCTTATACTCCCGTGACACAATATCCCCATATAACTGTCTCCTTCCCTCTCTTTCTTTTCACAGGCCAGGAACAGCACTCGGCACAAGGCTATTTATCTATTTATTAACCTCTGCCCTCCCTTTTTTATGTTGATAACCTATTTATTTTCAACTGTGCTTAATACTGTATATTCTACCACCTTATGTACAGTGTGTTTTTATATTGTTTCCTATTATTATAGTGTGTTTGTACTTCTCTTGACTCGAATAGCCCTGCAAAACAATTCCGATGTGTCTGGACTGTTGGTCGAGGCACAAATGGCAAATAAAAAACTTGAACCTTGAACCTTGAGATTGTTTCTAAAAGACTTACTTTGACTCCAAATCCAAGGCGTGTCGACCACTACACAGGGGGGTATTCATCCCTACTCCATCGAGTACATCTCCACCGAAAGATGTGACCGGTGTGTGTGTGTGTGTGTGTGTCCGACCCCTCAGCATGTGACCGTGTCGTCTGCATCATCCGAGGTCTCCTTTTACTAAATGGTTCACCAAGAGAGATAATTAATAATTTCATCAGCACGTTGAGACGGTTCTGGGTGCGTCGTAAACACGGTTAACGAGGTTAGGTCCAGACGCCGCGCTGATAAGAGCTGGAGACGGCGAGGAGCCACTGAGGATGCGGTGTGTGTGTGTGTGTGTGTGTGTGTGTGTGTGTGTGTTCAAATGTATAGATGTATTAGTGCCAGTTGTGCTTCTTCACAAAACTATATCCCTCAACTTAATTTTAGAGTTTAATGTTCTTGTCTCTCTGTTTTATTACTCTGGAGAAAATGACATAAAGCATATATAGCAACACAAACTTCTTCACCATAACGATCCGCATAGCGTGACATCAATTCACTTTTAATGTAGTTACTGATGCGGTGTACACAATTTGTAGAGGACGCCAATAAAATACAATACAGATTGTTGAAATCAGAAAGCATGTTTGTGACATCATGACTAAACTGCAGCGAGGCCGTGCCTTGTTTTGACCGGCGAGTCCCTCCTCGGAGGTTTAAACTCCCTCATCCACTGGCTGCTTGGCAGTCAGCAAGACCCAAATATTTACTGTGCCTTGTCTGCCATCTAAACACCCTTTCTACATGACATATTTATTCACTTATGCTTCATTTCTCAGAGACAAAAAAAGAGTACTGCAAGGTTTCCCGGGCCAAGTTGCGAGAGTTTTTTCCACCAACAACTGCAGAGTCCCGTTGGCTTTGATTCAAAACAGACGGAGAGAGAAACTTTGGATGCATATATGACATTTGTTAAACGCTCTCTGTAAACCGCTTTGACTGGTGAGGAAATCATAAACGCTCGTTTTGCACGATTCAAGGTTCAGGTAGTTTTGCTCGGAGCCGACGGTCGTGAGGAGTTTTTTTTGGAATACGGCCTCTGGCTTCACAAAGAGGGCTGTGTGAGCTACTCGTGATCACCCGCCACACGGGAGGTATTCCCTAATTTACAGCCGTATTACTCTTTTATTGAACATTAATTATTTTCGCGTGCGTACCGCCAACATTTCACGAATAGTGAGGCCGCAACACAAAGTATACAGAGCATTTAATTGGAAGTATATATATTTGGAAATGTTCCAACAGATTTTTTCAGTACCCTTTAAAAAAAGAAAGAAACAGGCTCTGCACCGCTGTAATTTAAACATTTGCAACATCCATTACTTCCACAATAATTCTTTTAAATAAGAGCAAATGAGTGAGATCACTATGAATGTCCAGAGCAGCCAAAAGTGGCAGCTAATTCTTCATTTTTTCCCCCAGCATGCCAACTTCCATATGAGCTTGGGAATATAATACATGCGGTTGCGTGGTTCAACACATGTGAAAAACTGCTTTAAAAGATCACCCTGACATCTTGGCACGGAAACCCTTTGATGAAATGTTGTAGGAGAAGAAGAAGAAGAAGAAGAGGAAGAAGAGCGGTTTTATTTCCACCTCTGTGTGTCATGTATACGATTATATCACAAAACACAAATTCTAATAGTTATTTATACTGTGTGAGATTAGCGGAGGGTCCATCTTAACATCAGATAAGGTTGGCAGAATCAATAAATTCTTTTAAATCACTTCTTAAAACCCACTTTTATAGAACTGCTTTTAAGTGATGTCGTCCTTTTATGTTTTTATTTTAATTGGCTATTTGTTTGGTTTTAGTTGTATTCAATGCTTTTATGGTATGGTCTTTTTTGTTTGCCGCCATTTAAGTTGTGTTTATGCTTTGTTTATCTGTAGAGCACTTTGTAAACCTTGTTTTTAAAAGTGCTATATAAATAAAGTTATTATTATTATCACACAGGGACTACTGAGCTCAATGGGATCACGGATGTTGGCAATGCTGTGGATTTGACTACATGCATTCTCCTCCGGCTCCGTAAAATAGTTCCTCCTTCAACTCCACGGACAGTGAGCTGCCAGTCATCTCTGAGTATGAGGATGACATCATCATGACTTCACATCGCCTGCTCTCAAAGTCAGGTAGGTCTGTAAACCCGGGCGCTTGAGGGGTGCTGTCATTTGTGACAACACCCCCGGCTGGCACCCTTCTCCTTTTAAAAAAAATTAAGTTTAGCTCTAAATGTCTTTTTCTCCCTCTCTTGATGCTCCCCTCCTTTCTTAACCTAATTGTAGTTTTCCCTCAGAGGCTTTTCTTTCATGCTTTTCATCTGAAATATCACCGCGCCTCGCACAGACCGTCTGTTTCATGTTGGTGGAGTGTGTCGGGTGTGGGGGTGCAGGGATTTGGGGATATTGAGCTTGTGGCAAATGCGTGTGTGTGTGTGTGTGTGTGTGTGTGGGGGGGTAATCGTCTTTCTTCGAGGCGACTCCACTCTCTTATTCCCAAATCTTCCACGCATTTATGGCATACTGTTGAACTACTCCACCATACGCCATAGGGGCGGTTACGCGCAGGGCTTACATGGGGACGGAGCGGTCGCTGCGTTTCCCATCATTCTCTCAGCACACACAGATAGCCCTAAATGGAAAAGCAAGGTGGTGTGTGTGTGGTGTGTGTGTGTGTGTGTGTGTGTGTGTGTGTGTGTGTGTGTGTGTGTGTGTGTGTGTGTGTGTGTGTGTGTGTGTGTGTGTGTGTGTGTGTGTGTGTGTGTGTGTGTGTGTGTGTGTGTGTGTGTGTGTGTGTGTGCAACCACAACCAGAAAATCTGGTGCACAGCTCACGGTACCCACCGGCCGTCCACATCACAGCGACCACTGATTTCGGAGCTCTGTAATCACGGTGCACGGGACTATTTTAGTGCAATCTGACGACGGATTAGACAGCAAATTGCCAGGGTTAGTGAGCGTTTCCATGGAGAGGGTGGAAGTTGCTTGTAAGGAATAATAAACAGAGAAAGATTGAGATTAGACGTGACGGTAGTGGCAGCTGGAGTGTGTGTTTGTGTGTATCTGCGATGTCCACGTTATTTAAAAGCATAAGGAGGAGAAGAAAAGAGGCAGAACATATATGAGACAGAACATTAAAATGCTGAGCAAAGAGAGAAAATACGTCTTCCTCACACTAATCACCTCTATGTGTGCATGTCTGACTGGTGACAAGCTGACAGCCATAAATGTTGTTGCTCTCCATCGAGCTCAAACATGTGCGTAGGAGACCAACAAAACTTGTCCCGAGTCTTCCCAGCGTTGAATTTATTACAAAGTGCGCGGTTGAAAGTCGTAAAAGTCAGCTCAAACCAACAATTAGCTCCTTTAAAGAATACAAATATTTAAAAAACTGAATCCCTCCAGCCTTAAACGCTCCATCATGTGCGTATTAAGTGTGACTCCCATTGACTGGCAGGCCGCTGTGACACACACACACGGTCAGTCATGTATGCATACACACACCCGACAGGAATATATGGAGATAGCACGTGGGACATCTTTCAGCGAATGGGGAAAATAAACTCGTGCTTACACGCACGAAAGGTCAGCGATTATTTGAATTGGAAACCTCAACATGCATTCCTTGATAATGCCTTATATTACTTCCAATTTGCAACAGAAACCCCACAGAATGTGGTTTTTCCTGCAACTTTAGCACAATATCTCAAGATAGTTTGAGAAGACACACATATTTTTCTACTTTTGAGTGGAATGTTTTCTGGTCATATCGTATTATTACATGATGGATATATTAAGTGTGTTTCTTTGCTCTGGAATTAGAGAAAGGCATGTTGGAGACATTTATAAGACAATGCTTCCAGAGAGCTGGTAGACTCGGAAAAGCCTGACTGTAGATGGAATGTAAATCATGCAAAAACAGAAAGAATATGCTCTGGCTCTATCGATGATAGTGACGTAAATCACCGTGAATCATCGCAACAGTAAATGCCTCATTGTTGAAAGAGTCATTGCATTAATTCGCTCTGATGAGATCATCCACAGAGTTTGTTTTTGTTACTGATCAGCTTCCAGGAAAAATATCTAATACTCTAGTACAAGAGAATTTTTTTATTTATTTTTATTAAATCATATTCACAAAATCCACTATTTGCAAAAGTGAGACTCTGATCAAGGACTGTAAGTAGACATAATCAATTATTGGAAACCTCAAGCGCAACATTGTTCCCGTCGCTATCTTGTTCTTTTTCAACCAGGCGTCAAATGAAAAAGGCATTTTTAGGTGATCAAAACTATTACAATTAACTTACATGAGCGTAAAAACACAGAGTGAAAGGGTTAAAGTTGTGAGACGAAGACACAGACCAAATCCAGACTGGAAAAGTACGCGGCAGCGACCTGTTAATAAAAGCCATACTTGTTTTATCCTATATTTTACTCTTAAGTGGGACCATAACTTATGAAATGAACCACATGCTGCATTGAAGAAGACCATAAACCCCCGTTTAAAATGTTTAGTAGTAACTGAAGGGGGTCATTTTCTAATAAACTTTTAGACAATTTGAGTTGCCCCTCGATGGTTATTAGACAGAATCCCAGCTTAAGGCATTTCTCCATTGGCAAAAATCCCAAATACCCCTTTCTTTTTTTCTCACAACTCTCTCAGATTGGTTGTCAAATCCAAATTTATGTGTTAATGATTTTGAACACATGCTATCGCCTTAGGTAATGGCTTCCGATGCTCCAGCTACAAACACAGGCACCTGCACTCCGAATGGTTAATTTCCTGGACATCAGAGAGAGAGCCGGGGTGGGGTTCAACAACAAAGACAGGAAGGAGTTTGAAAAATGGACGTCTTTGATAGTTATGAGCTTATTGTGCTGCGCTGGGCACTCTTTCTACGGGTGCATGGGTGTGTGGGAGGGGAAATATGGGTGCCATGTGGGGCCGAGAGGTGTGAGAGGAAGCCTAGCAGGCCGTCTCGATTATACGACGTCAGATCCACTGCAACAAGCGCGGGGGGAAACCTCTTTGATGACCGTTGGTCATGTGTTCAGTGTGACCATAAAATAAACTCTCGGCACTCAGCGCGAGGGTGTTCTTGTTTATACTAATAGAATAATGGAAGAATGTTTCCCTGTGCATCATGTTCATGGATTCATGGGTTCATGAACGGCTGCTGCTTCATGTACAATCACACTGTACATTCGCAGCAATGCATAGTGCACTTTATACACTATCTGTGCAATATTGTCATTAGTGTGCCTTATTCTTGTGCAATAACACCATATTTTGTGACTTATTCGTAACGTGTGACTTATGTGTATTTCTTTCTTTCTTACATTGTAATTTTGTTCTTACCTTGTAATTTTGTTTAGTCGGAAGACCCAGCAATATAAGCTTTTCATTATAAAAAATAACCTGTTATATGTGCACATGACATTAAAATATCTTGAATCTTGAATCTTGAATGGGTTGTTTGAATTTGTATGTAACACATCCCTGAAGAAAAAGAGTTATTTTGTGTTTTCTCTACGGCTGCAGTCTGTGTGTGTGTGTGTGTGTGTGTGTGTGTGTGTGTGTGTGTGTGTGTGTGTGTGTGTGTGTGTGTGCGTGTGAATGTTAATATGTGGCAGTTTTATTTGGATGCAGTTTCTCATTTGGAACTGATTCTGCCGAGCAAACACAACCCCCCTCGAGGACGCTGTGATCAGTCCCAGGCTACGGGGAAGAGTCCGCCTTCTTCTGCGATTTTTTTTTTTATTTGCAGGTGGTTTTCATTTTAGTGACAATAATCATCTCAAAATTCCTTTTCCACGTTACATAACTCTCATGTCCCCAATCGCTCTCTCCGAACTTTGTTCTTCAGTCGTTAGAGGAGCTGTGTTTAAAAGATAAGTATTCATATAAAAGCAAAACAACTATCTGGCATTTAAAGATGTGATGGAGGTTTACCTGAGCGGAGGGAGAAGTCTCTCTCTCTCTCTCTCGTGTGTTGTAACCTGAGCTTCTATCTTCTTTGATTTACGTCGTTTACGACTGATGATGCCATCCCGAAAGACGAAGAAAAGCGTAGCGCCCACCCTCCGGCTTCTCCTCGAGTAAACGCGGTTAGCTGTGTCAGCATTTCCACCGTAGTTTGTGCTTTTGGCGTCGTCAGCAGCGTTAGCCGTGAGACGCTGAGGGGCCATTGATTTGCTCTCAATTTACAGATTTCGGCCCTTTCACCTTTCTTTTTTTCTCCTGCCACTCCAAAAGTCTCTGCACTGGAAGAAGAAGAAGAAGAAGAAGAAGAAGAAGAAGAAGAAGAAGAAGAAGAAGAAGAAGAAGAAGAAGAAGAAGAAGAAAAAGATCATTTCCACGGTGACAGACACAAGAAGAAGCAGAAGAAGAAGCAGAAGAAGAAGAAAGAAGAAGAAAAAAGAAGAAGAAGATTTCCACAGTGACACAGATAGACACAAGAAGAAGAACTAGAAGAAGAAGAAGAAGAAGAAGAAGAAGATTTCCACAGTGACACAGACATAAGAAGAAGAAGAAGAAGAAGAAGAAGAAGAAGAAGAAGAAGAAGAAGAAGAAGAAGAAGAAGAAGAAGAACATTCCCACGGTGACATAAGAAGAAGAAAAAGAAGAACGGTAATTAACCAAATATATGGATGCCAACTGCCGTTGAAGAAGAAAAAGAAGAAGAAGAAAAAGAAGAAGAAGAAGGCATTGTTAAGCAGGCAGTCATTTCACATGTTTTTTAAACACATTTAACAGCTTTGTCACCCAATTAATGCCAAATTCAGCATTTTGATATAAAGAAGTCATTGTGAGGAAAATGTCCAACGCTTTTGGAGACAGTCCTACTATTGAGACATGTTCCGCTAATACCAGTTCCCATAAGCCATTTCAAATGTTGTGCCTTGAGTCTAAACTCACTAAACCCTCGTGGATCAGTTGGAGATTAAAATCAAGAAAGTGGCGCAGCTTTTCCAGCACACAGCGAACAATACTTTCTTACAATGGCAGAAGGGAAGATTTTAAAGACCCTGTGCTTAATCCCTATGTTTATTCAGTGTTTTATCTTCCTCGTTAAAGCAAAGATAAAAACTCTCAACCAGAAGAAATAAAAGATATTCTTTGCGAAAGAGAGCCGCTGATGGAAAATGTGGTAAAAACACTTGCTGTAAACCACCACTGCTGTGGGGTAGAAGCTGCAAATCATCTTGACTACGGTTGTTCACAATAATTACCCAAAAGTACAGAGAAAGAATGATTTTTGACAATGACATATTGGTGTTTAGAAGTCATGGATGTGTCACATGAAAGGCGGCCTTCCCCCAGAGAGTATGCCCATGTACTGACGTCTAATCTATGAAAGGTGCAGTTCTGCAGCTCCGTTCCCAAAACTGTCACAACGACCAAAAACCCTGCAGACCCTTCTCATTCTCAGTCGGTGATGAAGTTGAGCTCGCTAAGCCTCCGTCTGTTGTTGGGACATAACGGCGAAGTGCATGTGTCCCAAAATGAATTCAAGAAAGTTGGAACACTTAAAAACCATTGTTCCAAATTTGGCGAGCAATATAACATTTTGGCAAATTGATCAATGGATTAGTTAGCATGTTGACAGACTCAACCTCTCGTTTTTTCCATGTACACCGAAAGCTATCGTTTCATTATTTTGGACGAGAGCTTCCACTGGATTCCGATCCCAGATGCAATCGCCCGGAGACGGTTGGGACCGCTTGAGTTCTCAGCGACTACAATAAATATCTCCAGGAATATGAATGAATGTGATCAGATGCAAAGTGAAGGGTTTTGTTTTTGTTTGCTGTGTTCCAAGACATTGAGTAAATAGGATAATTACGAGAGCAATGTGAAGCCAGACCGTGAATGTTTCATTGTGAGTGGATCAAGGGCTTCCTATGTCAACAAAAACTCTACTTTCAAGTATTAGGAAGCATTTTGAGGGTGTAATTATGCTTGAGTTTATAGCTTCTGAACTGATTATAACATATTATCTCTAATCATCTTGTTGTGGATTCAACGTTCAGAGTTTTTTTAATAAACTGTAACCAGGCCGGCTGTAGGGGAGGGGTCATCCCACAACCGCAAGGTAGTCGGTTCGATTCCCGCTCTCCTCATTAGTTGCATGTTGAAGTGTCCATGAGCAAGGCACTAGACCCCCCGGGTCCTTCGCAGCAGCCCACTGCTCCGTAATAACTGTTAGGTTGTAATAGTTTATTTTGATAACATCTGCAGATGTCTTATGTTTTAAATGAATACATATAGAAAGATATTATAATAGAAAATATTAGGGAGAATATTGATATTGTTATTAATGTATTATGAAGCATAGGGGTAATGTTTACTCTATGCAAATGTAAATGGCAAGAATTAATGTATGTTGCATGAGAGTGACTGTATGTTAGTATTATAGATTGACGAAGCCGGTTGAAATCCGTGACGTGAATTACAATAACAAGGGACTTTTATTGTGAAGGTGACTTTAATACGGACAATTGTGAAAATACTTGACCGGAAATGACGTTTTGACCCCGGGCCAGTGACAAAACTTCGGGGAAAAGACAAATCGTGTTTCTTCTTCTTCACTTTTGGTCACTGTCTTCCCTCCTTCAACACCATCATCAGCCTTGAACCGACATCAACGGGATATCCTATATACCAACACAGCTGACCTGAGGAGACCTCGGTCCACTGCTCATACGCCGGGGCTACTGTACGTGTGCTGCCATGTGGTCCGCTTTCCCCTAAACGGCGTCAGAGAAAGTGTCAGCTTTTTTAAAGAGCTCCATGCGCAGGCTGTAATTTACTAAATCTGAGTTGAGGACGTGTGCTTGGAGACGACGTGGGGCATGTGCTGGTTGGGTTCTTGGCACTCGATTATTTTCTTTAAATGCAAAGGGCCGCAGCAGACCTCTTCAAAGCTCGACTAAACTGTTTAAAACATGGTACCTGCTAAATTTACTAGTTTTTTTAACGACCGTGTCCACTCATGAGGCCTATTCCATAAACCTCACAATTCACAGGGACGCATACACACAGGGTATATGAACCAATGCACAGTTAGAAGTTAAGATGAAGTCTGTAGCTAAATAGTTATTGTTCAAGACATGTTTTTAGCTAACTTTTTCGAATCTATGAAGCTATAGATTCAGACTATTAGCTTAGCTTAGCAGAAAGGAAAGGGGGAAACAGCTAGCATGACAAACATATAAGTGATATAACATATAACATGTTAATCTTTGAGCTTGAGAGGTGCTGGTAGGTTGATGTGTTACCTGTGGACAGAGCACACTAGTTGTTGTTAATGTTGTGATGCTAATGCTAAGCTAAGCTGATACCCTTCTGGCTTGTATTTGCGTTACATTACATGTCATTTAGCAGACGCTTTTATCCAAAGCGACTTACAATAAGTGCATTTCAACCTAGAGTACAAACTAAGAACAACAATAATACAGAAAGTAACATTTCCTCAACATAGTCAAACTACAAAAGTACTATAATAAGAGGTATTTAAGTGCCGATGAAGTGCTAATCTGTGTTTTAATCCAGATATAGTCGGAAAAGATGGGTTTTCAGTTTAATTAACTATTTAAAAGACAAAATGTGTGTGTTGTCTTCCCATTTAATTTTACACAAGATTAGGACAAAGCTTCTTTTTTTTTTACCAATTCCTTTTCTGAAGTGAATCCAGTTCCAAAGAGATGCGTGTTTAAAACACTGAACAGAGGTTCGCATTAATTAGTTGATGGCAGCCCCGAGTAGAGGTCACCATGTGGAAGGACATATTTCAGCTGGTCTGTTGATGACATACTGTCCATAAATCTCAGAGAACAATAGTGAGCCGGTCCCTCTGTAAATCTGGCTTGGAGACTATAGGTATTTGGCTCTAAATTTTTCATGTTTTTTTTTTTTTCTTGGCAAGATTGGAAATGTTGATTTTAGGAAACTGTTACCATTGTGAAGCGGAGGGAATGGAAAAAGCAATGGCTTGAAATACTTTTCTTTTCTCTACTAGATTCACTGACCTTCCCTTATAAAGCATTTAGTACGATTATGAGATCTTACGATTAGGAGCGCTGGCCGGCGTTTCACATGGTATGTTATGTAGTCGCTTAAATGCATTGCGAGTAAAATATCAGCAATGTCACCGCCCATCTGTGTTTCCTGGTTTACGACAAAGCGATAGGACACAGTAAGTGGGCCAAACTGATAAAGTGATAATCAATAAGGTCAAATGAGGGTCAACCGCCCCTCTCTGCATGACTTCTAAACATCATAGCCAGCGTTGTGCAAACGGCATCACACTGGCACTGGTGAGATTCCAGATTCCCCCGCCAGATAATATGGGTCGCTTAAATCCACCGTTTAAAGTGGCAACACATGTCAAATCTGAAACTGACGAGCAGCCAGTTTCTTCTTGGGGTAAAAATATTTCACCGTAATTGGAGGAAACACCAAAAAATGTCTCCAAACATTTGACATTTAGTTTTTTTTGTTTTAAGTCAGATGTCATGAATTTATAAGGATTTTGGGGAAAGTTTATGATTAAAGTCTCTTGGCTTCTTCCGGAAAGGTTATTTCCATTTTATCGGTAAGTAGAATAGAACAAAAGGATTAAGTTGTCCTGTTTAAAGCATCTGGTTTCACCCCCAACTGTGCCAGTTAGCATGTAACAGCTGAACTCCAGGAAACAACTTGGCTGAGCTCGGACAGGTCCAGGTGCAGGGACATTAAAGCACCCTTGACACTACACGTATGATTTAGATATCGTCTTCAAATACAACACTAAATAGTGACGGATAGACCTTCACATGACACACATTCAAACCTCCAAAAGGTCTCGCAAACCCAGGATATGGATATGTTTTATGGACTTTTGAGATACGTTTACAAGGTACAATGCGTCCTTCTCAGTGTATCATCACTTACAAGTGGAAAATGTTAGTTTGTTAGTTTGTTTACTTCTATTTCTAGAAAAAAAAAGCATTTGAGATTTTTAAGTCTACCGGATTTTACGTCCTCTGTGTATCAGATCATCAACATCATTTATGAGTACATCCAAACTTTGAACATGATATCATAGATTTTCCTAAAGTGAGCACACCCCATATGGGATTAAACACTGAGAATAACTACGAACGAGAGTAGTGTGTGAATGTTTTGAAGGGTTTGCATGTGATTACATTTCAGCTAGTAAAATAACTTTTAGAAATATAAGGAACAACCAACTTGAACAACTCTATTTAAGGGTAGGATAGTTACAGCGTTGTCTGGTCAAGTAAAACAGTAAAAAACATACACATATATACACATATATATATATATATATATATATATATATATATATATATATATATATATATATATATATGTATCTACATGGAGACAGAGAAAGAGAGAGAAATAATTAGAAATAATAATTAGACATAATTATAAATGTGAGTCTCAACTTTTTCTTTTTGAGTTAAATGAGAAAATAAGGCAGCAAAAAGTGTTTTACCCTCATCACAGGGCCTCTAATGAAAAAAAGAGTTGTCTTTCCTTCATTTATTCATATTGTCCTTGTTATGCTTGTATACACATTGACTCAATAATGCACAAGAGGGATACATTTTAACACACTTCCCATAGATACTGTAGGTTTTAAGGGGAAACATGGCTGCCACAATGGCCCCCTTTTCTTTCTTTTTTTAAATGAGAACTTGCACAGTGGAGGTGACAGCCAATAAAGCTATCGTGCACATATCTGGTTGTCATGTATATGGGCCCGTGTGCTCTCCGTACAGCAGATGCATGTGTTCGTATGTGTTTGTGATATTGCTGATATCGCTCACATGGCCATCATCAATCACTGGCAGACATGGGACAGATGTTCACAGTGTTCCTTTCAGTAGACGCAAATAAGTCTGAACAGCTGGAAGTCCTCTGAAAAAGAAGATGAGCATTAAACAGCCCCGAGGAGATTATTTGTGTCCTTAGACGTTCCCTGCTCGGAAGAGTATCTGCTTCTGCAAAATGCCTCAGAAGGATTTAGGCCTGGTCCTTTCCCCCGCTGGAGATGACAGTTGGAACAAGAAAAAAGGCTCCAGGACATTGGAGTAGTCTCACTCTCGCTCCGAGAAAATCTCGTATTGTTGTGGAGGAAGAGAGGAGAGAGGAATGAAGCCCCTAGGGCTGCATGGACAATAAATTCACCATAACATCCCCCTCCAGCCGACCCCCCTTTACGACCAGCTACTACTGCAGCGACCGGGATGGAGACTTCCTATGTCATGTTTGGGTTCATGGCGCTGGCTCCACAGATGAAACACAATCAATCTCAAATAACCGCTTTAATTAAAATGTGGCGCAGATGACTCCATTGTTGAACATCGAGGGATTTAATCATTTTAAATAAATTAAAGCAACACAATAGTATGTAAAGGGTCGGCGACAGAGGGGGGGTTTCCAGCCAGAGATTGCTGTTTGTGCAACTGTTGGTAGAAAACTGAGCTTCTATGGTGGATCCAATTGTATTGTTCATCTTTAATGTAGAAACTGACAATATTTGCCAGAAAAGAAAAGCTGAATTGATCTCTGACAAGTAGAGTCTGTGGAGCCAAAGATAGTTATAACTCATTGATCTGTGCCATGGCCACAGTTAATATGAAAAACACATTAATGAGCCACAATTTGCAGTTTATTTTGAGTTATTTCCATATGTACCATCCTGCTGCAGGGAAAACTCGCTCAGCAACCAAATGTATAGTAATCCACCGCTGAAAGTAGCCCCAAACAAATTAGCTATTTACTCCTGTTTGGGTAACATAAAACCATCTGTGACCAAATTATTAAGCTCTTTAAAAAGAAGAAACTAGATATTTGTGAAAGATTAACATCTTGAGTGGGAGCCAATGCGCACGTGGTTGAGAGCTAGAGGAGTCCGAAGGTATTGAGAAACAGACACACATGGTTGGTTGTGGTTTCTTTGTGAATTGTTGACAATAACAAATATATAGAAAAACAAAAGACTTGTCATTTTACCAGCCATTTAATATTTTATTCATTCAAAATGTGTTTTAGCGACTGAATGTAATGGGTATCATGTGCTGTTTTTACTGATTTTTAACTTTTTTTGGTGGATAATTTCCACTCCAAGGCCATAATTAGAAAGCCAATGCTTTTAAGCGCTGCCTAAACCGTGCTAATGCAAACTGAAATGAAAATGCTTATTAATAATACACCAGTGAAAACCAGAAATAGCCAACTGTAGCCTGTAAAAAAAAAATGAGCTCACATGGCATGGGTTGGGTCAGAAAAAATGTGATAAATACAGATGTGAGCGTGTGCTCACACATCCCTCCACACCGAGCCCGTTGCCCGTGTGGCTGAACAAAAGGTTAACGAGCTCTGTGGTTCCTGTAACGTAAGAGGGGAATTTGACCAGAGATACCTCTCTATGTCCGTGTGTGTGTGTTTGTGTGTGTGTGTGTGTGTGTGTGTGTGTTTAAGAGCACACCCCAACCAAATGCAATTAGTGTGAGCCCACTTAAGACACACGTTGCTCTTAATTTACCCAAAGAGACAATAAAGACTTCCTAGAGGAAAAGGAGACCAAGAGAAAATAAAAAAAATATTTGGATTTATCGTTCGTGGAGAAGGGATAATGATGACGACACCAGTTGCAATTCTTAGCGTACTTCCATCTTATCTATGTAAGTTAATTCATATAAAATGCTGGAAGCTTCCGCCTTCGCTCTGTGACGTATGCGCCAGGCCTCCTCTTGCTATCTATTCCTAATGTACGTCTGGAATTAGGTAAAGGGGGTTTTAGGTTTGCTGCTCCTTGGAATTTGCTGCAGACGGATTTGGGTCTAATCTGGGAAGTGTTTTTTAAAAATAGATTGAAAGGAGGGAGGTTCATCTGGTTGTAGATGTTTTTTCGACTGAGGTATCTGCACCTGTGTGAACTATGACATGATGATTTGTTTTTTTTTACTCATGCTGTGCATTTAAAAAATATTTTGTTCTTTTTTTTCTTGTCTGTCACTGTTTTATATTGTATGTCTGAAACTTTGTTTAATATGCCACTACTTGTCTTGGCCAGGACTCTCTTATAAAGGAGATTTTTTTTAATCTCAATGAGACTTTTCCTGGTTAAATAAATTCAAAATTCCCCAAAATATGCAGACAATGAATGTGACTATACATCAGAGTTAGTCGAGCCGTCCTCTTTCCATTCCAGCCTGATTATCTGGTCCCGACTTCTCCTCTCTACAGCGGACTGATTGGTCTGATGCACTGAAGCTGAACCAGGCGCACTGAGAGAGGCGGTGTATTGATTGTCACAGTGACCTTTCCCTCGCCGCGTTTCAAGACTCCGGCTCGCCACCAGACAACGAGGCTCAAGGCGCACACTATGCGCAAAATGACATTCAAAGCTTTCCCAGACTAAATGGTAATCGTGTTGGTCTCAGCGGGGCGGCACGACAACCTTCAGCTCGATGCTCCGGAGTCTAGGTGGGATGATCGTCAACATAACACGCCATGTTCATAGAAATGACTCACGGTAAGGTCATGGAAGGGAGATGGGGAGTGGTTGTGTGTTGGGTTTATTTTTTTATTTTTTTATTTTTATTAGCTTTTATTTAACCAGGTCGGTCCCATTGAGATACAATTACCTCTTTTTCAAGGGAAGCCTGGCCAAGACAGCAGCATAGAAAAATTGCAACAGACACAAGACACAACAGGAAACACATAACACAAATAAAATACATTAAAAAACATTAAAAAAGATAAGGCAACAGGACTAAAGCTCCGGGTTTACACCAAAACAAGAACAAGTGCGGTATGAAGCCGCTCCAATTTCTCTCACACGAGTCTTAAAAGTTTCAAAGTTGATGAGCTCCTTTAACTTTAGAGTTTTTTGCAGTGTATTCCAAGCAGCAGGTGCAGCGAATTTAAAACAGTGCTTACCAAATTCAGAGTGAACTTGATTGTTTAATTGGTTTGATTGTATCTCATCTAGACCTCGTCTAGTATTGAATCCACTTATTAAATATGAATATGTTCAGATCCCTTACCATCCCTAAGGTGTTACTTTAATATATATAATACTATTTCAGACCTAACATTCAGATATTGTAGTGGTCAGGCATATCACTCTGTGTTATTCATATGTAAATAAATGATTATCTGATTAAAAACTAGAATGGGCGCATACCTTTGCATATCACAAGATTGGGCATTGCATTATGAACATTATGAACATAAACAAATTGACTGTGCTATGGTAAAAAGAAGATTTTGACCTTTTCATGACCTTGACCTTGACCTTTGACCCGGTCGATCCCAAAATCTAATCAAATGGTCCCCAGATAATACCCGATTCAAAGAAGATTTTGACCTTTTCATGACCTTGACCTTGACCTTTGACCCGGTCGATCCCAAAATCTACTCAAATGGTCCTCGGATAATAACCAATCATCCCACCCAATTTCATGCGATTCGGTTTAACACTTTTTGACTTATGCGAATAACACACATACAAATACAAATACACGCCGATCAAAACATTACCTTCCGCATCTTCAATGCAAAGGTAAAAATAAGATGTAAGGCATAAAAGACATGATAATAAATGTATCACACTGAGATCTCAATGAATCCAGTTATTTTACCAACGTTGATATACATGTAAAATGCATAGTGTGTGTGTGTTTGTGCTGTTTTACTGTGTATAGGAAGATTCTTCTGAAAGCAACGAAGCAGCTGAGTGAAAAAAGAGGCGGGAGAGGGCAACCACATGAAGCCCTGGGATCCACTTCATACACACAACCTGCAACACACACACACACACACACACACACACACACACACACACACACACACACAGCCAGTGGGGAGCGTGAGCTGATCAGACCCTCACTTAGCCGCTGCATTTCATCCATTGCAGGAGAAAAAGCGACACAGCAGCGTGACCTTCTGAAAGAGAGAAGTGAAAGGATGAATGACCTCCTGCTGATGGTGCAGCTGACCGTCGTGGAACTGACCATCGTGCCTAAATGTCTACTTCCAGTCCTGTAATCGTACAAGTAGAACATAGACTAACAGAGATCCATGCAGTACAGTTGTTGATATGGTAAACTGCAAAGCACAGGCCTGTTAAGTGTGCAAAGCAGCAGACACGCAACCACGGAGGTCATGACCCGCCTGGGAAAATGTGTGTGTCGCTGCTACTGGGCGCCTCCTCAACCGCCAAAGATGCCTTTTGAGGGAAGCGTTCAGTCTGCAGACGCTGAAGCTGCTCACATGTAGCGTTTAAAACAGGGGCGTCGCTCTCATTTTCACCGAGGGCCACACCAGCGTCGTGCCCGCCCTCAAAGGGTATGAAATATGGTACATACGAACATTTCTTTAATAGTATAACGTAAATCCTTTTCATTTGAAACTTTTCAAAATAAAAGCACAGGGTATTTGTGTTGAATTTCTATAAGCCGTCACAGGCCGCATAAAATGATGTGGCGGGCCGGATTTGGCCCGCGGGCCTTGTGTTTGACACATTAAAACATTCACTTTGCCTTAAGGGTTTCGTTTTTTTTACTTTTAGAAAACAGGTGAGAAACCAGCAGCAAAATCAACCAACATCACTTAATTAAATTCTAACATTCAGTATTTTGTAGGGCAGATTTAATTCAACCCAGCTAAATTATATTCGTACTCAAATAATCCAAAAACGTCCTTTCATGTTTGAGCCCTGTGCCGTTGAGCCTGTCTATACTGCTCAAAAACTGAGAAAGAGGAAAAATAGATATGCAGCATCCTGGTGTGATCAAATCATCCTCAAATCATCACTCCACTCCAGCTTGGGAATCCCCCGTAGCTTCAGTTACGCAAACCGCCTCAAATAGTCTTGTTTTTTACATCGTGGAGAAAGATCTCAGAAGGTTGAGATAAAGAGAGGCTCTGCCAGCAGCTAACTGGATCAACTTCAGAGATTGAGCTATTGGGGATGTGATGTGGTGCAGATAATCGTACTGCTGATTCAGCGATAGTTCGGAAACCAGAAACCAAAGACCCTCGATCCCCTGCCTCCACGTTTCTCTTTAATCCCCAACGACCCCATGCGTGCCAGACACACACACACACACACACACACACACACACACACACACACACGCCACCAACACGGCTGTCTCCCCACTAGGAAAGCTGTCTCGTCACTCTTAACCACACCTCCATCTCTAATTTAACCAGAAACCTCTCATGTCTGGTGCCAAGCAAGCCCCGCCTCCATTGATCCCTCATGTAACCTCCAGCTTGACTCAAAGTCAGTGTCAACATTACCGTACAATCAAGCTACAGTCACGGTTCTCAAGACTCGAGGATTGAAATCAAATAACTGCACATTATGATCGGACGTCATTTGGGTTTTTTTCCGTGAATGAAGCCAATCCAAACTCGACGTGCCAATTATACATTTAAAAAAAAGGAAACGCACTTTAAGTGGCATTTTCTTTCGACTCCAGTGCTCAAAAGCAACACGATGAGGCTTATACAGGGGAAGGAGGTGTGCTAGATCTTTTCACACTGAACCAAAGTTTGAGTTTGTCAACAAGTTATTTTATTCTCCCTTTTTCAAAGCGATAGTGGAAGTCTATTGTCTTCTTCTGGGGCTTTCCATTCCTCATGTGAAAATCCCGTCCCTTAACTCAACAATGTTATTGTGCAGATGAAACTTATACCTGGAATGCATCATGTTTACATTTGATCTGGTTTGATATTCAATCCAGATTCATGTGAGGGTGCTGTAGTACGTCGCCGCCTTCTCATTCATCTATTGTGGCTTGCAGACAATATTTACATGCCCGTCTGTTTCCACACTAACTCACTGGTCAAGTAACTAAACACGCAATATCATGGGATCCCTGCCAGGATTTATGATGTCCATTCATCATCCATAAGACACACACTGTTTGCACGCTTACATGCTTTTCCTTGAATCCCACGTCTCTCCCAGGGTCGAGTCAAAGAAAAAGAAATGGTGCATACACACAATAGAGGACAAAGACAGGAGGTGGAAAGTTCAGAAAGTTCGGAACAGGAAAATGAAACACAAATAACGTTGAGATGTGAGACCGATGAGGAAAGTTGTGGGGAGGGAAAGGGCTGATTCATTTAAAGATTCACCTTCATAATTTAGAAACAGGGAATTGTTCACCAATCAAATTTATGGGGTATTGATTGCACTGGGCGATTTATATTCTGCTCAAAATGTACTTTTCTTGTATTGAGGACCAGGCGTTATGTGGAGACAGCTCTTAACTAGATATCTGACCATTACGTTACATAATCAAGTTAGTTCAGGTTAAATCTAGTCGTCAAAAGTCCCTTTGTAGCCTCTGAAACAAACATGAAGTCCTCTAGCTCGTGTGTAAAGGAGTGTGTATATAAAGGAGAGTTAAAGCTATATGTAAGAGTGTGTAAAACAACATGAAGGATTCAAAATAGAGAGATCTTCTCTTTATTTCCATGTCTGCAACAGTTTATATAGTTATATAGTGTTGGCTGACGATGCAGCCTCTGAGCCTGGACCGAGGGCGACACCTAGCGGTCATTATGCGAACGACAGCATCCCTGAAACGGTTGTAACCTGCAGGGACATTTTGATCAGGATGTTTTCCTCGTGATACAGTGTGCTGTGATACAGCAAACGGATTTAAATAAGATGCAAAGCTCTAATCACCCAGAAATTTACAATTGTTTTACAACTGGAGAGAATGGGCACACATTGATAGTTTATGGTTGCATATTTCAGGTTTAGATGTACTTCACTAGTATATATATATATATATATATATATATATATATATATATATATATATATATATATATATATATATCTGCAAACTCATGAGGGGTGAAAAAGGTGACAGGGAGGGGGGCGGGGGTTCTCCGCAAGTCTGTGCCAACAAACCCTTAATATAAGAATATAATAGATAGCTGTATATATATAGTATTAATAGAATAGTTACACCTTGAAATATTCAGTAATATTTATTTGACATGGGCCCTAGCCCAGGTGTGAATGGGAGCGAGGCCCATTCAGAGGAATCTCTCGATCTTGACATCCATCTTCTCCTTGTAAGGCTCCAGCAGGGGGCGTACTTCTTCAGACCAGACCGGCCAGTTGAAAAAACAACACATGAGTATGTGAGATGAAAAAATTACATTTCATTTATTTTATTGCATATACAGAAACATGAACATACAAATAAAAAAGGAAGAAGATTGAAACCACAAGTCATAAACGCATCTTGTCATATTATTTGTTTTGACACACCAATTACATCCCTGTGTTTACAATTATACCACATTTGGAATTGAGTCACAAAACTCCCCTTAAAACCTAAAACCACACCTAAAGTTTCATCCTCACATGTGGCACAGTAAAGAGGAATTATGTATGTCCCATTTGATAAAGACACCCTTTATTGTTCATGTTATATATATCAATCAAATTTCAATTCCCAATGAGATAACACACTGAATAATGTTTAATTGTTTTATTTTTGAAGTTTTTCCTGTCATCATCATCAATATTCTTTGGGTGTTTTCCTTCCTTATCATCAAACAATAAAGTTGAAGGACAACCATAAAGACACTTATGTATTTCCAAAGCACTGGTTCATTGTTCCCTTTAAAACCCCCTTCCTCCCTCTAGGGGTTACTTGACAATATTTATACTATAATACATTTTTTTTTTTTTTTTAAATGCATCAAAAATGTAGATTTGTCTTATTTTACATTTGGTGTTTCCTGAAATGCCCTCTGTTGAGCCCTTTGTTAAGGCATTGAAAAACATTGCACAAAAAAATACAAATCATTTCACACTGTACCATTTTTTTTATGTGTTATGTGTTATGTCACAGTCAGGCCATTTGGAGGTAAAAATAATGTGCAAAGATTCTTAACATTTGACCCATTATGTTGGATGCACTTCACTTCCCTGCTTTAAGCTCCTATGCATCTAATCCTCCAAATAACTCCCTGTTGCATCTTAATACAAATGTAAGTTCAATAGCAGAATAAATAAATATAAATTCTACATTATTAACAATAGTCCATGTAAAAAGTGTCTAAAAAGGAATAAATCAATCCCGGAAGGCAAACATGAGGCGCTGGCTCAGATAAGAACAGAGATTTTACTGTTAGGATCTTCGACAAGATCCTCCTCAGCTCGGAAGAGAGGCTCTTGATCTTTGACCTCTTCGGCAACATCCAATCCCGTCAGACCCACCGCCCTAAAATGTAAAAAAAACAACAACAACAACAAAACATAAGAGAAGGCCCCTTTTCTGTCCCCACCGAATCCAAATAAACTAGGCGACTGTCTTCTCAAAGCTCCTGTGTCAAAGTCAGCGATTTTTCCAAAGTTGCAACAAAATATAAGTCTCAATTCGCACATTGGCTGTCAGGCATAACAATGCTGAACATGGAAAATAAAATAAAGGGTATTTCTTGATGTGTGGCCCACGCCACCGTGTGGCTGTTATGCTGACCGAGTAGCTTTGTTCTAAATGACTCACCGTGGAACCGAAGAAGCGGCGCATGTGACGAGAGATGAATTCAACCAAAGAGTTTTATGTGTCCCGCCAACACAAATAAAAATGGAATAAATAATATAAATAAATAGAATTAAATAGAATACATAAATGGAAGAACACAGTGTAACATGTCAGAAGTGTGTGTGTGTGTGTGTGTGTGTGTGTGTGTGTGTGTGTGTGTGTGTGTGTGTGTGTGTGTGTGTGTGTGTGTGTGTGTGTGTGTGTGTGTGTGTGTGTGTGTGTGTGTGTGTGTGTGTGTGTGTGTGTGTGTGTGTGTCTGCACGAGGAGGAGGGAAACAAGTTTGGCGAGGGAAGTTGGACGTGATGGAATGCAGGAAATTAGGAACCGAGTTTACTGGTTTCCTGAGCGCCCAAATTACTGCTGGCATTTCTCGTTTTCTAGTTAAGCGAAACTGGTAACCAGTGACTCAGCAGGAAAAGAAAGGCCTTTTGTTTGGTGAATGTAACTCAATCCACTGAATACAGCTCCACACATGACACACTGCCCATAAACTGCTCTGTTTTTATTCTTATTGTAGAATAAATCAAATAAACTTTGGGTAAAATAATCAATATGCAATACGTGACATATTATATAATCTGTCATTTAAAAACTGTACATACTAGCACCTTACTTGTTATTGTACATATTACCACCTTCTGTATAGTGTTTTCTTTTATAGTTTTTCTTTCTTATTACAGTGATATTTCTGTACTTTTGACTTAGAGCCGTGCACTAGATGTCCAATGTGTCTGGACTTTTTGTCTCGGGACACAAATGGCAAATAAAACCTTGGAACTTGAATCTCTGGACACCATGTGAAATTTGGAGTCGTGTGATTGTATGCTTGAATTAAGTTATAGTATCAATTATTTGCACATTGTTTGTAAAAAAAGAAGGAAAGTGTTTGTACAGTCATTTCCTGTTGCGTTCTTTCTTTCAATCATTTTATTTTACGTTTTTCCAAGTTACTCCAGACAATCAAAAACGAATAAATACAAAAATTACAAAACAACCAACTATACGGACAATCAGACAAATAAAATAATAATAATATTATCGTGTTCTCTACATTGGCAAACATGTACAACTTACCCGAGGACAATTAGGGGGACGACGCAGAGTCCTGCCGCCAGCAGGAAGCTGAAGCCCGGGTACCACGCCAGCGTGGCAGCGTAGACGCTGTTGAAGACCGCGGTCGACACATTGCCGGTTAAACTCTCCAGGAAGGAAAGACAGGCGAACAGCGCTCCTGCAAAAAACACATCCGGGAGAGAAGAACAACCAGTTTTATGGGCCGCTAAACAAAAACAGAAACTCACGAGTGCTTTGTTTTCAAGCCCATCGTGAAGTTGCTGAGACGGGCGGCCACTCGGTGGCCCTAGAAAACTCTCTCACCCTGATCAGACTTTGAGACGATCTTTGAGGTCATGGAGCGCAGCACGGGGAAAGGCATGATGGACAGGAGCATCGGCACCCTCACTGTGGTTAACGAATAACAGAAGAGAGTTGCGTTACGCCTCATCAACGCATAATGTGCCCACACACGAGTTGTAAAATGCACACAACACAATTAAAGAAAAGAAAGACGTTAAAGTCAACTCTCATGTTCTGTCAATCTATAACCTGTTATGTACATTTAGTTTCCATTTTATATTGCGCATTTATAATATGTTCTGTACTAAAGATGTTTGTTGTATTTAATATAAGTCTTGTGATTTTTACCACTATTTATTTTTAAGTAAATCACTTTATGTCATAAATTGTAAAAGGGCTACATGAACAGATTTTGTTTTAAATATGAGATGTTTCGCTATAAGAGGGATATTATTTAGTTATTGAACCAGGCTACAACGCCACAACTCCTGGGCAGAATTTCACTACACAACTTCCAATATCTGACCTACACTAAAAAGTTGAACTTATTAATAATCGCCAATGCACTCAAACAATTCAACATCGCTGAACTTCTCTGAAAACAGAGCGAGATTATTTTTTTTTTTACCAGTCGTAAGTTTAAAATTCTGTTCCTGACATAAGACTGTGGTGGTTTCCTCTACGATTACAAGGCTATTATTAATATTATTATTATAGGGTTAATATACATGTGTATTTCCATGACCAAACATTTTGTGAAATCTCGGTGTATACGAGACAATAGTTTGATAAGAAAGATACATATTTATATAAATTCTTTTGAATCAAACTATGTCAATGAACATATGAATTATATAACACATTTCCATGACTTTTCCAAAACTCTTGGAGTTACATTTTTATATCTGATTTTTCATTTTTTTAATGAAATGACTTTTCCAGGTTTTCCATGACTGTCGTCAGTATATTATTCGTTTAAAGCGGCACACAGTTGCCACGGAAGCGTTTCTTACCCATAAACATCAGGAAAGTGGTCTTGGCGAACGACAACAGGACCATGCCCGATACGACGGACAGGATCCCCGTCAGGATGATGAACAGCTGCGGCACGCCGCAGTACGTGAACACCGACACCACCACGAAACTGACCAGGAACACCGTGGTGGACATCGCCGTGCCGTAGCCGATCAGAATCTCACTCCAGCAGAGCGGCTTGTTCAGCTCGTACAGCGTCATCAAGGAGCTCCCCCCCACGTAGGCGAAGGAGAAGCTGGTGAAGATGACTATCAGGAGCACCAACAGAGTCCTACTCTTGCTGCTGGCCCTCGCAAACATGTCGTAGACCCCGTAGATCATCTGTTTCACGGCCGAGCGCCGAGGAGACCCGTCCGAAATCGCCGCGTCGGCGCTCGTCACGGTCTCTTCGAGGATGAAGACGGCGAAGAGCAGGTTCAAGCACTGGCACAACGCCGAGGTTAGGAACGGCCAGTCGAAGCCCGTGGCTCTCAGGAAGTAGCCGGTGGATATCGCGGCCGCCCCGGACAGCAGGCCGATCATCATGTCCACGCCGGCCATGCGCAGCGTCTTCTGGCGGCCGTCCTCGCACAAGTCCGCTATGTAGGCGAAGACGCCCCCCAGGAACGTGCCCAGGCCGCCGAACAGAGAGCAGAAAAACGAGCCCACGATCAGCAAGTAGATGTTGAGCTCGAAGTAGGACACCGACAGCAGGGTCAGGGTGTATATTAGCGTGCCGATCAGAGGCATGACGATGGTGACCTTGCGTCCGCCCCGGTCGCTGTAGGCCACGAGCAGCAGGGTGACGACCAGGGAGGGGAATGTGGAGAAGAGCTCCGAGTAAAGGGAGAAGAGAGACGCTTGCCTCTGTACCTCCTGAAAACACACAGAACACGGGTAACAGGGTTCGTACACATGTTGACCGATGGAATTCCAGGACTTTTCCAGGACTTTAAACCAAATTTCCATGACCAAACTGAAATCTCGGTGTGTACATGAAATTCAAACAATGAGAATTACAAAGCATACAATATACCTGAAATAAAACAAATGAATGAGAGACAATAGTTGGATTAAAAGAATAAACATTACTATACATGTTTATTCCTAGAAACACTTATATAAATGTTTATTCTTTTAATCAAACTATTATCCTTTATGTGCAAATCTGTTTGGACTTGGCGTATGCCGGCTTATAATTTGAGTCTTCCTTTCAAAAACATATGAATTATTTTAAACTCGACGTAAATTAACCTGTGGATATAACACATTTTCATGACTTTTCCCAAACTTTTGTGATTTAAGTATTTTCCATGACTTTTTCAGGCCTGGAAATAAACATTTAAAAATTCCATGACTTTTCCAGGTTTTCCATGACCGTACGATCCCTGGGTTAAGTCTAAAAATGACACAAATTTAAACATAAGAGTGGCATGCCAATGTTATGAAATTTAACAGAATAAAAGCTCTGCCATGTGAGCTTCCTGCGAGGTTTTCTTATTCAGAGTCGATGGAAATCAAGTGTTCTTCAGTAGATGCAGAAGTGGCTATTTCCCAAAATATGTTTTGCGTTTAACATGTTTAATTACTTTTTTCTCACTTCTCTACTTAGTTTCATTCTCCCTCTATAAATATGTTACTAGATTACTTTTGGAGAGAAATGTATTTCTTCTAAATATTTACAGGTGGTAGACCTTGGTGTGCTGCAGTCTTACTTGCTGTGAATTAATACGCGATTATGTAATAATTAACGAGCTGTCTTGCAAGAGGTGATCTAGGTTTATAGGAAACTGTCCTCCGTGTCTGCAGTTATGGATGATGCACCTATGCATGAACAATTATTGGCTTTTGAGCCCGAGGTTACGTTCTGTCAGTATTATTGCTCAACACATACAGCTTCACACAGAAATGCCTGAGGCTATGATCAGACACCTAATAATGTAGGGAGGTAGAAAACATAAGGAAGAGTAGTCGCTTCATTTTCCTGTCTCAAAAATATGTGTAATATATTTCCCATATAATATAATATTAATAGCAAAAGTATTAATATCATTAGAAAATCAAAGTACTTCTTATACTGAAGGGGTTAATACAGTGCATTAATTCTTAGCGTGATGTATATGGAAGAGGAAGAACAAAATATCAACTTGTTTCCAAATATTGTTGATTGAGAATGACCTATAATTACTTAAATATATGCTCTCTTACATCCAGTGATTAGTGACTAACCTCATGGTAGCTGGATTGGTTGCTGCTGCTGTTGTTGTCTGCACATCTGGAGGCATTGTCAGAGATGGGGTAGGGCGTGTGTGTCAGGTCCTGCCAGAGCCTCCGGTACACATACTGCTGCAGAAGAGGATAGATGAGAAAACTGGAGAAAGCGTACAGTGCAACCACCGGCTCCACGAGGAAAAGACCCTTCATTTTGAGGGGCTGCAATATCCCCTAAAAAAAAGGATGAGAAAAACATTTAGAGTAACATCAGCACAGATATGATAGTACATAAATACAATTTTAAAAAAGACATGTCTGAGCAGATATGAGTTGGGTATTTAAGTCACATGACGATGTATAAATAAAATGTTCTTAGAAATGGAAATAACACACTAACAGCTCAATAAAGACCATTTTGTTTATTATCAATTGTTATCTTTAACACTGGTTTGACGGGTTTTGACATGCACCGCATCTCTCTTCAATATGATGTAGGAGACAAGTCATAAGACAGGTTGCACGTGGAAGTTCAGCTAATATTTGTTTGTTCGTTTTTGAGAATCATCGATCACAGTTACATAACAAGTGCATTATTGATCCAACAGTATCTGACAGTTTGAAAGTAAGATAACGACCTTGTAGCGTTACTTTGTTTCAGTCAATACTGCAGGATACGCGTTGCTAGGTTAATGTTTAACACACATAACACTCCTCATGCAGCACAACACTCAACGTAGTCTTTAACTAAACCTCATATTAACACAATATGTTGACAAGAGCATGCAGTATAACTCTTACCTCTTAAATAGACGCTCCGGTCATGTTATGATTAAATCATTATAAAGCCTGCACGCTAGTTAAAGAGCCGGGGTTAGCTTCCTGGTTATAAGAGGAGTGTGCGGTATCTACCTCGGGCGCTTGTTATGAAAGCTGAAGTCCCGCCCTTTATCATATACGATTGGACAGCAGTCTTTCAAGGCTGCGTTGATTCGATCGGTGGAGCTGTCAATCACGAGCAACACTCCAGTGCTTGTTATGCAACACTGAAGTCCCGCCCTTTATCATATATGATTGGACAGCGGTCTTTCAAGGCTGTTTTGATTCGCTCGGTGGAGCTGTCAATCACGAGCAAAATTGGATGAGAACATTTTGTGATATACTGTACCCAGCCTCCGTATTGCACATTAACGTGTTTTTAAAATACTCCCAAAGAAATTCCACTATATATAGATTGAAAAATGTTATATAATATATGTTTTATCGGTATTTACTATAAATAGTGTATTTCCGTTGGTCTGGTGCGAACGCGCGCGCATTTGAGGTATTACGGTAACGTGATGTAGGCGTGCTCGGTGTTTGGAATGTACCATTTGTGCAACACACCGGGAAGAATCGTGTTGTGACAGCGGAGGTTCAACCCGGCGGGGGCAGACGGTAAGTCGAAATCCTTAACCCTTCCTCTATGTATTTTAAATGTAATGTACAACAGTGAGATAGAGCATCATTTTTGTTTTAAACATGCGCGAGCCCAACTGAAAGAGCCGTTAACGTCAATGTATTAGCAAACGTGAGATTATCACCCTGGAAATGCAGGTTGTACCATCATCAACACATCGTCAGTTAGCGCATCATAGCTTACCTCTGCGATTAATTTAGCTAACGTAGCTAACGTTATCGTCTGGCAGGAGATGAGCACAAGACAGCTTCGTCGACTCGTCACTCTCGTTTGGTGAGTCGCTTTCTAACGTGCACACAATCCCGGGATGCAGCTCGGTGGCCCGGGGTAACCGTCCGCGTTAGCTTCGCCTCCGGCGAGTGCTTTTTTAAAGTCGTGACTGACGGAGTCGGGACGGATGGTGTTTCAGCCCCCCGGCCTCACGGCATCGCTGACCGTCTCCGGGCTGCTCTTTATCTCCGGGCTACCAGCGAAATTCGGTTTACAAGACGAGTTAGTTCGCCGTATGTTTGGGCCTTGAGCTGCTGCCCGGAAATGATGGTTCAATTCCGCAATTGAAGATGTCAGCATCACGCAATTTGCAAAGCTGCCCGATGATCCGATTGATCATTTCTAGGGGTTAAAATGTCAAATATTGTAACCTCCAAAATTGTATTCCTCACAGTCATAGTTGTGGTGTACAATATATATATATATATATATATATATATATATATATATATATATATATATATATATATATATTGTTTAATTCCTATTCCAGTTCTAACGTTAGCTTCACAAAAGGGATGTATGGTGATATGAATAACCCCTCGATCAATAAGCAATGAGCCGTCATACATTCTACTAGCCATTTCATTATAGATGTTGTATTTGATTGTGAGTATATCTGATCGGAAAAAGGCTCATTTATTCTGTCTCTTTGGTTCCAGGTAATAACGTAGTTGTTTCATCTTGAATCAACAATGGCCTTCAGCAAGGGATATCGCATCTACCACAAGCTGGACCCACCTCCCTACAGCGTCATCGTGGAAACTAGGAGCCGGGAAGAATGCCTCATGTTTGAATCTGGGGCTGTCGCCGTTCTGTGTAAGAGCTCTTGTTTGTTTGCTCTGTAAAGAGAGATAAGGGACACAGCATTTACTTTCATATGATGGATGTTATTCGGTGCTATGATTATGCAGCAGGCTGTATTTACCTTTTAAGGTTTGAAGGAGAGCACTCCCAACTTTTTTCCTACATTGCTGTTTGTCTTCTAGCGGCGGCCGAGAAGGATGCCATTAAAAACTCATATGCCAAGATTCTTGATGCCTACGGCATCCTGGGCGTCCTCCGCCTAAACCTGGGTAAGCTACGGACACATCTTCTCTATTCATTGCTCAGTGTCGCAGACGTTTCGTGGCTGCGGTCCAGATTCTGACCATTGTGACTTTGAAGGCCCTTTCTTTCTTTTCTTGGTCTTCTTACTTCTAAGCTGCTTTCTCCTGCCCTTGCACATGACCTTGACGGCTCTTGTTATCACAACAAGGGAGAAAAGCTGCATACAACATTAAAGCTCAGTCTTAAAGATGGCTGAGATTTGACTGGTTGGTGGTTTTCCTTAAAAGGAGTGGCACCAAAGTTCAATTAATTATTTATTGTCCAGTCCTTTAGACCTTCGATTTTATTGTCTCTTTTCTTAATGCAATGTTCCAGATCTATTAACATATTGCTTGCTTTTATCTTTACAAGCGTCTTAGAGTATCAAAGCTTATTTGGTTGTGAACATTGTGACATATATATTTTATTTTATGTTATTTTGTAATTTATATTTCACTTTGCACACTTTACTTTATGCACTGTCACTTTCTTTCTTTCTTATACTTATATTTTATTGTGTTTAGTTTTATCGGGCTGCTTCTGTTGTCACCAAATTTCCCCTTGGGGATTAATAAAGTATATTTCATTCATTCAAAAGTGCTATATATATTCAAAGTAGTATTATTATTATTACAATGCATTTTTTTTAATGCTCTTGTCCCTTTCCTTTTTGGCATACTCCCCTTAGGTGACTCCATGCTCCACAGTCTGGTGGTTGTGACCGGATGCAGCTCTGTGGGGAAGGTGCAGGACTCTGAGGTGTTCAGGGTCACGCAGACAGACTTCATATCGCTGAAGAATGATTCAGGAGACGAGGACCGCATCGCCGAAGTGCGAAAGGTCTTGAACTCGGGACACTTCTACTTTGCCTGGTCTGCCACTGGTGTCAGCATGGACTTAAGTCTCAATGCACATCGCAGGATCCTAGAAGACACGACTGATAACCGCTTCTTTTGGTAAAAGCATGACACCATTACTGTTCCCAGGTTAAAAGGAGATTAATAGGCATGTGTTTGGCTTTAACAATCTCTGAAATTGTGCATATGGGCTAAATCAATGTTCCGCATTCTGCACACTCTTTCTGTTGAAATTGTTTCTGCTGAATGTGTGATCTGGGGGCTGTGTGATTTGCAACTTAAGTGTGAAGATTCAGTGTTCATACTGAATTTATTTAGCGTGTTTTTAATCTCGTGCGTCTTGCTTTAAACAACAGGAACCAATCTCTGCACCTGCACCTGAAACACTACGGAGTGAACTGCGACGACTGGCTGTTGAGGCTGATGTGCGGCGGCGTGGAGATCAGGACCATCTACGCGGGACACAAACAGGCCAAGGCGTGCATCTTCTCCCGCCTCAGCTCGGAGCGGGCCGGCACGCGCTTCAACGTCCGAGGGACAAATGACGACGGACAGGTGGCCAACTTTGTGGAGACTGAACAGGTGACCGCTTTATTGGATCTCCCTCTGGGGTCAGTTTGATAAGATGCAGGGTTCGTACGATCATGGAAAACCTGGAAAAGTCATGGAATCTTAAAATGGTCATTTCCAGGCCTGAAAAAGTCATGGAAAAAACTTAAATCAAAAAAGTTTGGGAAAAGTCATGGAAATTTGTTCTAATCACATGTTCATTTAGGCTGAGTTTGAAATAATTAATGGGATTTTTTTTAAAGAAAGACGCTCAAAATATAAGCCGTCGTACGCAATCAATACGCAAAATTCTCAAAATTGTTCATGTTTATACCGAGATTTCAGTTTGGTTATGGAAATTTGGTGAAAAGTTATGGAAAAGTCATGGAAAAGTCATGGAAATCCATTGGTCAACATGTGTAAGAACCCTGAACATGGTTCTATCCGATCCTATATGCTCTGTGCATGGTCACATGACCTTGGCTAATGCAGCCTGTTCAAACACTGGTTATCTATTGACTGGTGAGGAGCGAACCTGGTCCAACCTTGGGGTGAAACACTGTTGCTCGAGCATTTTGTGGAATTACATTGTTTGAATAAAATGTGTTATAGATTCATAGGTAACATTAAACCCTGACATGAAAACCAGCAGTGTGATAATAATGCTGATATATCAGCACACTGATTTATTGGGCTAAAGCCTTTCAGTCCAATCAGTATTTTGGCTTTTATTGCTGAGTCAGCACATTATCAGAAGACAGAATGTATATCTGAAAATGCAAGCGTACTTCCTGGCTCTCTTCATTGAAGGACATGAGTGGCGTTGTTTCATTTTATAGTTCCTGTTTCAGGAGACAAACACACAGCTGTCTGTTTGGCAGAATAACTGGAACTTCTACAATTGTAGCTACACCAATAGTTTCCGACTTAAAAAACCAACATACCATACAGGTTATTCAACATCTCTGTCAAAGTCTAAATAGAAATTGGGCATATTCGTAGTGGTAATTGCAGTGTTTTTGTGTTAGAAGATGTTGTACTGTCAGGCGTTCTGGTTATTTTGGCCAGAACGCCTGTTGACAGCTTTTCGTCATGCTGATACATGATTTCAGCCTAAAAGATGTCATTAGCAAAGTGCCAAAAGATGTAGCTCCTCTATATGACACGTTTTCTCCTTAAGAATAATTTAAGTATTTTTAATTCCATATCTTTTTAAGTGTATAAATGCTATATTACGTTCCATTTATGTTCTTTCAATCCTCCTGTAACAATACTGTAGGTTTTATTATAGGTGTTTTTAACACAGTGTATTTACAGCTTGTGTTTCTTTCACATTGCAAATGAGCTCAACCAAACATTCCTCTTGTGTTGGACAGGTTATTTTCCTGGATGACAGAGTCTCATCCTTCATCCAGATCCGTGGGTCCATTCCTCTTTTCTGGGAGCAGCCAGGAATCCAGGTAATGGAAATTAAATCCATCCTGTAAAGCCAGCATCGCCTCGTTGGCCGTGAGGGTTTCTTATATTTATACCCACATGGCATGAAAATCCTAAAGCGGCTTTGATGTTTGTGTCAAAATCCTGCCCGTTCGATAAATACTGCCGTTGCAGATCAGGCTCAATCAGACCCAGTTGATTACACAATGTAAGTGTAACCGCTGAACTCTGAGGCCTACGGGGATCTATGCGAAACACTTTCTTATTAAAATACTCTGTATACGGCATATTTAGGGAATGAAACATCTCCCTGTAATTACACTAGATATCTTTTTATGCTAGTTTTAACACATTTTGTCCATGCTGTGTTCAGAAAAAGTCCATTAAGGGTGTTTTGTTGCACCTGAATGAGAATCGGCACCGTAATGGGACGGATGACAACCCGCACCTGGTATAATCTTCTTTTTTTTTAGCTCTTGCTGGTGCTGGGGCTTTCATTCTGCAGGCAGGGCTTTCTCTGTGCAATGCCAACGGCTTGGGGGGAGGGGGGGCCAAGGCAATTCCATTCTGAATTGTTACCCAGTACCTCTCCTGCGAAGGTATAAAGCACGGACTAGGATCACCCGTTAAATGCATACCATCAACATGCTGCTGCCCTTGTCCTGACATTGCACAGATTGGTGGATTAGATCTGACGTGGGGGGGGGTCAGTGGCAGACATAGTGGTTGGTAAAGGGCCTTCTTCTGTTTCCCTCAGCTCCCAGACTTCTTTGTTCAGGTGAGAGCCTGGTCTGAAAACATCCCCTCACCACTTCCTACTTAAACTGATGTTATTCCAGGTGTACAATTGATAATCTGGAGAGAGAAAAAATGCTAAATCTCTTGGAGGGTTAAGAGAAGCCAAGTCCATATTAGTCACCTAGCGATGACTACGCTTAGTTCAAAACACAGGGTTGTGGGCTCAGGGTTGTTTTCAGACAGAACTTCAGTCTTCCTGCTTTTGAGATGCACTGTTTTAGCTCTTATTCCCCTCTACCCCCCGTGGCTTTGTAGGCTTAATCGTCCCTTTGGATACTAGTTTCAGTTTTAGTCAGAAGCAGAGCTATTGATCTCGGCACAGTGAGTTTACATTAGAAACGGTGGTGAATTACAATACTGGGAAAAATGTTAATTATTAAAGGGGTATGTTCGCCCCCTCTTGGT
Source organism: Liparis tanakae (assembly GCA_036178185.1). Lineage (NCBI taxonomy): Eukaryota > Metazoa > Chordata > Actinopteri > Perciformes > Liparidae > Liparis > Liparis tanakae. Next base: position 4,919,780 of record CM070088.1, on the reverse strand, counting down.
CTATTATAGGCCTGGTTGATTATGCAATCTTAGTTTATCATTATTTTATGGTTGTTTTGGGAAAAAGACCATAAGTGGAATATGGCAACACAATAACATTTACCAAAATGCTCTGTACTTTAAGGAGTATTACATTTTTTTTTTAAACTAAACATTTAAACATGTAATAAATCAATGACGGAGTCAGATATCAAATGAATTGGTTGAGGAATGTCTATGATTAACAGTCGAGGACAAACCTTGTAAGTTGCGTGATAAATGTGACCTTTGTGCATTAAATACTTTTAGTTTCAAGCAATCAAAGTCCGAACTTGAGTTCACAAGTTGCCCTCCGGGTCTCGTCTGTCACGGTTGGGTTGGAGTGAGATGCGGTACGGTTTTGGTCCGCGGTGAGCAGCTGCAACCTGAGTCACAGGAAGTTATTAAATATGCAAAGCGCTCCTGCACAACAGTAGAAAGAGTAAGTGAGGAGTGACAAAATGGCAGCAGCAGGGAGCAAAATGATGAGCGCTGCATGCCAAAAGCAAGCCTCCCCAAACTGGCATATGCAGAGACAATGCAGTAGTCATCAATCATTGACTGGCTTTGACCCACAATGCATCTGTGTTGCTTTTTGACCAGAAGGAGAAAAAGGTGGCAGAAATCGAGAGCTGCAGGAGGGATGATGACATTTAGATGCTCTTTTTGGTTAATGACATGCCATTAGAACCAGGATGAGAAGAACTTGTAGAAAGCGAGAGATTATTTTTTTTTTTAAGTGCCTGTTTCAGCAGTGAAGGGTGGAGAACAAGTGAGGACCTGCAGTTTAGAGTGGGTAGATGTCCATGTGGCGAGGAGCGGTCATCTTTTAACTCTCTGCAATGCGCTTTGGTGTTTCTCGGGATTCAGTCGCCACCCGTGTTCTTTCAAAATGATAAAATATAAAGCGAGACTAAAAGGCAAGCATGGAGGTAAAAGGCAAAAAAAGATGGATTCAAAGTTGCAAGAAAGGTGACGGGCACGCGTTCTCTCCGCTGCTCGGTCCTTTGTGTCCTTTGGCTGCGTTGCCCCGTCGTCCGCTCTTTCTCTCTTTTCTTCACCACGAGGGTCTCGTTTACACACATCCCAAAATGCCTTCACAACTTCACCTCTAGGTTTTCTGGTCATCTGCAACATGTGTGTCTGTGTGTGTGTGTGTGTGTGTGTGTCTGTGTGTCTGTGTGTGTAACTGTCCTTTTCAGGGTTCGATCCTCAGTGAAGAACGGGGTGACTCGTGTCTTTTTTGTGTCTTTTCTGGCTGTCTCTGACCTGCAGGTCGGTTCTCATCGCGTCAAACTCTCAAGGGGATTTGAGGCCAACGCACCAGCATTCGAAAGGTAATGGAAATGTTCTGCGTGTACATAAATGTTAAAGTGTAGCTGCGACTTACAAATCATGTTGCATGAGGAGAAATTCAGGGATGAGTGCAGAGTTTGCAGACCCTCCACCTCTCTAGTCACTGGGGCACACCTTGATGGCACCACGTCTGGCTCCTCCCACATGAACCGTCATCAGTCTCAGAGCAGCCAATGAGTTCAAGGCAACATGATGTTGCTTTTTAGCACCCTGAACATGTCGGGACGAGCGCGTCAGATGGGACACGATCATATCTCGAAAAACAAATTAATCATCTTCTCACACCAATGCATCGAGTCTTTCTCGGCATCTCCCCGGATCGGGACGCGTGACTCATCCTTTTTTTTTTCTCTTCTTTTTTTTTTTTTTTTGCATCTCGTCGGTTTCTGCAGTGACGAGACGTCTGTGTTGAAATTCCTAAGATGCTACAAAGCTAACAAGAACACCTTATTATAAACCCCATAACAGCAGCCCGGGTCCTCCACTCTCTCTGCCGCTCCATCTATTCCTCCAGCTCGTCCAAAGGCCCGTTATTATCCACGTGTCTCTTCTTCCTTCGCCCCTGCATTCTTTACAAACACACCCCTCCCCATCATATACAGTTATATTTCCTATTTTAGGGAGCAAATGTACTTGCTGGAGAAAAATGCATTTAAATACAATTCCATAAAAAGACCTATTGTGCTTTTTACAATAATATTTTCCTGCTTACTCCAAAAATGAAGCCTGAATCCACATTTTTTTCCCGTTGTCGGTGTGCCAAATCCCGTTCATCTTCATTCCTTTACCCACTTGTACAAGTACCAGTTTGTCAAAAGAAACGTGATAGCGGCTCGTCGGCGTTGCGTCTCTGACATATGAACCGAGGCTGCAGCATCCATTGTGTGTAATTACCGAGCGTAAGCATGGAGACTTTAATGTGTTCTGATAATTACTGGAATGTATGCAGTATTATGTGGATGCTCATGATGTGATTTGTATATTTGTTGTCCAGACACTTCACTGCACTGCGGAGGCTGTACGGTAAACAAGTGATCATCAACCTGCTCGGGGGCAAGGAAGGGGAGCACATGCTCAGCAAAGCTTTTCAGGTGAGAACAAAGATTCTCATGTCTCTTTTTTTAGACTGACATGAACCACAAGACATTTATCAGATACTCCTCACAAAGAGGATTTAGTCCAAATTCCAAAACAACACGGGCAGCAAATAGTGAGCATCAAAACCGATTCTTATCCCGATGAATGTACCTTGAGATCGCCGGGTCACATTTTCCTTTTAACGTTACGTTGATTAATATTAAAGGCTCCTTCTGGTTGGTCACATCCAGAAATGCTGTCTCCTCCAGTGTGGATTTAAGCGCACAAGAAAAAAAAAAGCATCTTTTAATTTCCCCTCTGTTCTTATCTGTAACTTCAATCTTTTCTTTGAGGTAACGCTCCTGATAGTATTTCCAGCTGTCAACTGAGCCCTGTTTTTAAAACATTAGCTTCATGTTCACGTACTACATCAAAAGGTTTCCTGAGAACTCATTGGGTTTGCATTAATGACTTTGCAGGAAACAGGAAACACACCAACATGTTTTGCATCAGTTCAAACTTCTTCCTCTCTCTCTCTCTCTCTCACTCTCTTTTTTATATATATATATATATATGATTTATTTTAGAAATTACAAAACAAGACTTGTAGTACAATATATACCTCACAAATAAGGATTGACAACATATTACACTGTCATATTACACAGTCAAATTATGTAAAGATTATAACTAAGGAAACAAAAAAAAACATACATAACAATAAGGTATTAATACAACAACAACAAAACAACAACAACAAAGTGCTGCATGCTGCGAATATGTGCTACCAATAAAGCTAGTTAAAACAGGATACTGGTGCGTTGTTCGGGCGACTTAATCAATGGTGGCGAAAGTACTTAATGTTTTCTCTCTCTCTCTCAGAGTCACCTGAAGGCATCGGAGCACATATCAGCCGTGAAGATGGTGAACTTTGACTACCATCAAAATGTGAAGGGGGGCAAAGCGGACAAGCTCCACAGTGTCCTCAAACCCTACCTCAGCAAGTTCATCGAGGAGTGCGGCTTCTTCTACTACTCTGCAGAGACGGGCATCGTCAGGTAAAGAGATTAGGTCACAGACGTGCATTACGTAGTAATAAATGTCATCGTTGTTATCGATAACATTACAACATTGTGTTTTTTTTTTAGGACTCAAGGTGGGACCATCAGGACCAACTGCCTGGACTGTTTGGATCGAACCAACAGTGTCCAGGCCTTCTTTGCCCTTGAGGTGACGGTCTTCAGCAGGATGCTCTTGTTTTTGTTATGAAATAGCATTCGGCGTTCTACCGTTAAAGTCCATTGTTTTTTAATATTGATAATCATAGTTTGAACTCCCACCAGATGCTGCCAAAGCAACTGGAGGAGATGGGCCTGACGGAGAAACCCCAGCTGGTCGCCAGGTTCCAGGAGGTCTTCCGGACCATGTGGTCCGCCAACGGAGACTCCGTCAGTAAGATCTATGCGGGCACTGGTGCCCTGGATGGCAAGGCCAAGGTACACAAAAAGAGACGCACGGAATACACACACGACAAATACAAGTTCACAGTAATTCACCGTTTCATCGTGGAGGCACTATTAAGGCACAACAGATTATCACAGCTGCATTTGATGAAGGATTTCAGTGGTCTCGCTCCGCCTGCTGGAGAGATGAAGAAGTGCATGACAGCGTTTGATAAAAGCAAATTCAGCAAAACCACAGTATGAAATCTGTTGTGTTTTTAGTTATTTGGTTTATATGTTTCTTCTCATGAAGCAAGAAGGACTTTAATTATGGTTTTGGGCTTGAATATTTACATAGTCACTCTGGAAAAAGACAATCTAGATAAACACTGATACGCAATATGTGGCTAGATTTCCAGATGTGTGTATGTTTTCCCCCAATAATGAAACATCTGCGACCACATTCTGGCAATGTATAAATAAAGGTGAACCAACTGTGGATCTAAAAAGTGATACCTTTTCAAATGAGATCTAGAACCATAAATAGCTCTTAAGATAATGTGCAGGTGTTGCAGTGACAGAGTTCATCTTCTCTGTGTGCTTCACTCTCTAAACTCTTGTGTGACATCTCTTTCTGCCGTCCTCTGGACCTCCCTACTTCTGTGGTAAGTGAATAAGGTAGTCCATGTTGTTTTTGAGCTGTGGGTCTATTTCTGGTGAATTGTTTATCTCGGTGTCTGTTGGTTTGATGAGGAGGATGATGAGGATGAGGATGCTGGGATAGTTGGGACCTCTATTTTCCCTTCAGGTATGGGATGCATACTGTTTTGACCAGGCAACTCTCAAAAGCTCCAGAAATGTGTTTACAAAAATCCAAATTCAAAATTAGTCACTTTTTCATTTCAAATAATGTCACGACCGTACACTTTGTTTTGATTGCTGCCTGCATCGTCTGGTTACACCGGCTGACTCTTGATTGGATGAACTCGGAGGAATCAATAAAAAAAGTCGCATGTTGCACATCAATCAGGGATTATTATCCTTTTACGGTTTTGATTCTTCCCGGTTCGTTAAAGATGACTCTGATCGGCCTCATGCGCTCCTCCTTTTCTTCTCTTCTGCGGTTGGAGCGGGAAGTACAAACTATTTTTTTCACACCAATTAAGCAAGTACCGACTATCATTTTTGTATATATTCTTTTGTGACTAGGCGGGAAAGCTCAAAGATGGCGCCCGCTCCGTGACGAGGACCATCCAGAACAACTTCTTCGACAGCTCCAAGCAGGAGGCCATCGACATCCTGAGGCTGGGCTCCACGCTCAACAGCGACCTGGCGGATAAGGCTCGGGCCTTGCTCACGACTTCCAGTCTTTACGGTAAAATCTTCACAACACATGACGTATAATATTTTATCAACGTCAACGGAGCACATCTTCATTGAAAAAGTACATTTGAATTATGTTACAAATGCAAACGGGGTTCGTACAGTCATGGAAAACCTGGAGAAGTCATGGAATTTTCAAATGGTAATTTCCTAGCCCTGGAAAATAAATTACAAAAGTTTTTGGAAAGTCATGGAAATTTGTTATATTCACATGTTCATTTACGTAGAGTTTAAAATAATCCATGTTTTTGAAAGGAAGACTCAAATTATAAACTGGAATAGGCCAAGTCCAAACAGATTTGCACATAAAGGATAATAGTGTTTCTAAGAATAAAAATGTATAGCAATGTTTATTCTTTTAATCAAACTATTGTCGCTCATTCATTTGTTTAATTTAAGCTATATTGTATTCTTTGTAATTCTCATTGTTTGAATACTACATTTTCAAAAAGTTTTCATGTACACACCGAGATTTCAGTTTGGTTATGGAAATTTGGTTTAAGAAGAATAGAATAGAAATATACTTTATTAATCCCCAAGGGGAAATTTGTCGACACAGTATCACCAATAAACTAAACACACGAGAATAAAATATAAATATAAGAAAGAAAGAAAGAAAGAAACAGTGACTGTGCATAAAGTATACAAAGTGAAATACAAAATATATATATATATATATATATATATATATATATATATATATATATGCAAATACAGCAGTGTAAAGTTAAAGTCCTGGAAAAGTCATAGAAAAATCTTGGAATTCCACTGGTCAACATTTGTTCGAACCCTGTGCAAAGTTTTTGCTCCTTTTACATTTTTGCAGCGTGAATATTTCGTATTTCTTCTGCTCCATCGTGGAGGAGTTGTTTAGACCCGTTAGGAGGATAGAAGGGTTTGTCTGCGTCGCGGTAATCTCCATGTGTCACAGCTCTCTGTCCCGGTGAGATTAATGCTGACCCACTGCTCTGCTAGAATTATCTGTTGGAGCACTGGTTAACCCGCCCTTCTCTCCCTTCTCTCCCTCCCTGCTCACAATCTTAGTCACTGAGCCCGTCTTACAATCAGGTATAGTAACTGACGCAGCAGATGGATCTCTTCACCCCCCGCCACGTCGCTGTCCTCTCATTTTGTGTTTGCTCCTCCCATTATTGTTCCTTCATTTATTATCGGACTTGTTTTAGTCGTGGTTGAACCCTCCTCTCCCTTCGTCTGTTCCACATCATCATTTTGCAATAGTGATTCTAAAGAATGCTGAATTTTGCAATTCAATTTAACATTCAATTCAGTTTATTATGTATAGCCCAATATCGCAAATTATGAATTTGCATAAACGGGCTTTACAATGTGTACCTATAGGACATCCCGGTCCCAGGACCTCACATCGGATCAGGAAAAACCCGTTCACAGGAAATTTATAGACGGAAATGAACCATGACTAGGGTTGATTTATTTTGAATGTTATCTGTATTTCTATATTTCAACCAGAGCTTTGGTTTGTTCCCTTTTTATCCCACAACCCGTGTTTTTAGGCCGTCGTCTCAGCCTCCCTCTGTTGTATTTGGATGTTCTCCCTTTAGGTTCGATTTAGATTGTTCACCATTTTTTGTTTTGTTTGTTTTGCCCGCCTGCCTTCCTGCAGACACACACACACACCCACACCCGCTCCACCATTTTACTCTCTAATCCCACGTCTCCTCCCCTCTGCAGCCTCCCCGAGGGTTTTGCTGGGAATGTGTCAGAACCACCATAAATACACGAGGCCCAAGCAGATCCGAGTGGGCGTCGGCACCTGGAACGTCAACGGGGGGAAACAGTTTCGCAGCATCGCTTTCCGCAACCAGACGCTCAACGACTGGCTGCTGGACGCTCCCAAGAAGGCCGGGCATCCCGAGTTCCAGGGTACGTCGGTGATTATTCCAGGGTTCGCACGGTCATGGAAAACCTGGAAAAGTCATGGAATTTTAAAATGGTCATTTCCAGGCCTGGAAAAGTCATGGAAAAAAACTTAAATCATAAAAGTTTTGGAAAAGTCATGGAAATGTGTTATGATCACGTGTTCATTTACACAGAGTTTGAAATAATTAATATGTTTATTTAAAGAAAGACGCTCAAAATATAAGCCGGCGTACGCTCTCAATACATTTTTCATGTTTTTACCGAGATTTCAGTTTGGTTATGGACATTTGGTTTAAAGTCATGGAAAAGTCATGGAAAAGTCATGGAAATCAATTGGTCAAAATGTGTAAGAACCCTGTTATTCACCTGCACTCACCGGTGGTGAATGTCACGTCTGGAACTTTTGTTTGAGAGGCGTGCTTATCAGAACGTCTAAACAAAATATGTCAGATGCGATTTGTTAAATCTCTGGTTTAAAGAATGTTTATGAGACTATTTCTTGGCCCGGGTCGGTAACGTTGAGTGTCTTCTGGCGAGACTTCAGGAAGTGTCTGAATGATATCTATATTTCAGGGCTATTTATGAGGTCCAGGGAGCTAAATGTTTTTTTCCCTTGACATTGTTCAAACTGAACATTTTCTACAGAATAAATATTCACTATACTGCTCACAACATTCTATTACGTGAAGATATCATCATATTTTTTATCAGACGTATTGAAGATTGCGTATTCTGTTTCTTTACAGATAGCAAAGCTAACCCCATCGACATCTTTGCCATCGGTTTTGAGGAAATGGTTGAACTCAATGCCGGAAACATCGTCAGTGCCAGGTACGTGTGCAAGATTCCAGCTTCCGATATTCTGTGTTTTCTTTTTCTGCGTTATTATGACGGACGTTTCTGTTTTTGTCTCAGCACTACAAACCAGAAACTTTGGGCGGCGGAGCTGCAGAAGAACTTGTCGCGGGACCACAAGTACGTGCTGCTGGCTTCGGAGCAGCTGGTGGGCGTGTGCCTGTTCGTCTTCATCCGCCCGCAGCACGCCCCCTTCATCCGGTAAGAGCTGTGCACCGCGCCACGAGACACCCGGATAGATAGATAGATAGATAGATAGATAGATAGATAGATAGATACTTTATTAATTAAGGGGACATTTGTTTTTACAATAACTCACTGTACATATTCACATTCATACTTACACTGTTGATCTGCACTGCAGACATTTCATTTACTCTTCACACATACACACACTTTGCATTTTGCACACTATCTAGATATATATATATATATATTTGATTTAATTTTACAGTGCTTTATTTACATTTACATATATGTTGTGTATATGTTGTGTATATGCTGTGTATATATATATTTTATTTTATGTTATTTTGTATTTTATATTTCACTTTGCACACTTTACTTTATGCACTGTCACTTTCTTTCTTATACTTATATTTTATTGTGTTTAGTTTTGTCGGTGCTGCTTCTGTTGTCAACTAATTTCCCCTTGGGGATTAATAAAGTATATTTCTATTCTACAGTAGCACCAATAAACTAAATGCACGAGAATAAAATATAAATATAAGAAACAGAAACAGTGACTGTGCACAAAGTGAAATATAAAATTAAAAAAAATAAAATAATAAAAAAAAAATATATATATATATATATATATATATATATACACACAACATATATTCAAATATAATACTGGTGACAATGACTACAGTGTAAAATTAAATTTAATTAAATATAGATAGATTTCCTAGTTATTGGAAAATCAACTCATGCATTCAATTTCTTTTCTCCAGGGATGTCGCCGTGGATACTGTGAAAACCGGGATGGGCGGGGCCACGGGCAATAAAGGAGGCGTGGCCATCCGCCTGCTCTTCCACACCACCAGCATCTGCTTCGTCTGCTCCCACTTTGCCGCCGGCCAGTCGCAGGTCAAGGAGAGGAACGACGACTACAGCGAGATCACGCGCAGACTCACCTTCCCCATGGTAATAAAATGTTTAAAAAACACGACATCGGCGCGTGATTCTGCAAACATATTTTTCTGCATGACCTGAAGGATAACCGCGGCTGTCTTCTCGTCCTCGACAGGGTCGCCTGCTCTACTCGCACGACTACGTCTTCTGGTGCGGAGACTTTAACTATCGGATCAGCCTGCCCAACGAGGAAGTGAAGGAGCTCATCAAGCAGCAGAACTGGGATGCCCTGACAGCTGGGGACCAGTTGGTGGACCAGAAGAACGCCGGTTTGGTACGACCCGCATACAGCCCGAGTAACTTTCACTTCCTCTCAGCATTGAGCCCGTTTCATAGCGCGTACTAAAGCAGACAAAACCTCTTCAACAGGTGTTCCGAGGTTTCATCGAGGGGAAGTTAGATTTTGCTCCCACCTATAAGTATGACCTCTTCTCAGAAGATTATGACACCAGTGAGAAGTGCCGCACACCAGCCTGGACCGACCGCATCCTCTGGAAGAGGAGGAAGTGGAACTTTAATAGGACAGGTACGCTATAGAGACACTGCAGATAAATCGAAGCAACCAAAATACTTGGAAGCTTCGATTGTTGCCTATTATTATTATTATTATTATTATTATTATTATTGTTCTTTTTTTTTTTTTTTTATTCTCCGCTTTGTGCCCGAGTCCTGCGCACACTGTCCGGGTTCTTTTCATGAAAATGACCGGCCCACTGTAGATTTGAGTTATTCTCAGATGGATACCGCTGATTGTTGTTTGAGTGGATGCAGGTGTGTTTGTGTTTTGAAGGGCAACGGTTAGACGAGACGATCTCGATCCATGCTCAATGTTGAGCTTTTGTTTTGAAGGGCAACAGCTCTCACGGAGATCGGCTTTTGGCAAAATGCCAAGAATCAGCGAGTCGCCGATAATCTTGGCCGATGCGCAGGTCCAAGACTAAACTGTGTAACGTAAACATTTACTCAATGTATTTACACAAGGCATTTCAACATGCTTATTTATTAATGACTTGGTTGTATGTCCTTGTACTTTGAACTTGTGTAATATGTGAAGTTCTCAATAAATGTCTTTATGTATTTCCACCTGTAGTACCACTGCCACTGGGTTAAATGCACAGACCAATTCTCCCTTATGTATGTAGAAATATACAATATCTAGATTTTTCTTTCAGACTGTGTTAGTGACATTGAACATGACGCGCCAGAAAAAAACTGAAAGTTATACTCTCCTGGCGATAGGAAATATTTTTTGCGGGTTCTCCCCACATCAAAAACGTGTCATTTCTATGCATCTGTTCATGTTTTGCAGTCGAGGAGATGAACGTCGTGGGAGAAGCTTCTACATCCGGGGACAATGACGACGATCCCGATAACCCCTGGAGCCCGGGCACTCTGAAGTACTACGGCAGGGCTGAGCTCAAGACCTCCGACCACAGGTGAATAACGAGACCTGTCGGCCGTGGGTTTCCCCACAACGGTGTCGTTTGCTGCATTTCCTTCTCATGCCTCATCTTTGTTTGCCTCATCAAACTCACTTTTATTTATCCAATGAATTGCAAAATGAATAGAAAATATAGTAAATACATTGACAAAGTGAGAAATAATGTTTTTTTATTTTAAATATGAATTGTGTTCTTCAGACTTCAAGCTCAAAAGGAAGGCCAGTTGAAAAGCTTCTCTCACCAGCATAACTGTTTTCAGCTGTGCTAACATAACAAAAGGGTTTTCTACCCCTCCGTTCGTCTTCTAAGGCGATAACACAATGTGCCATTAGAACACTGGAGATGGGCCTCTATACAACCGTGTAGATATTACATTTTATTAAAACAGGTGTTTCCACCTAGAATAGTCATTTACCACATTAATAATGTATAGAGTGCATTTCTTAATAATTTAATGTTATCTTCATTCAAAAAAACATGCTTTTCTTTGAAAAATAAGGACATTTCTAAGCGACCCCAAACTTTCGAACGGCGGTGTATATCTTAGTTTCTCGTCAATCAAACGTCACCATCCTCGCTGTCTGCCGTCTTTCCTCAGACCCGTGGTGTCGATAATCGACGTCGACATCCTGGAGGTCGACCCGGAGGCGCGGCACCAGGTCTACAAGGAGGTCATCGCCCAGCAGGGGCCTCCGGACGGCACCATCCTGGTGTCGCTCTGCTCCTCCGGCCCCGACGACTACTTCGACGACGCGCTCATCGACGAGCTGCTGGACAAGTTCGCTAACTTCGGAGAGGTCATCCTCATCAGGTGAGCTTAAAAAGCCAGACGGGGGGGGGGGGACAGACGTGCACCACCTCCAGACGGCGAGGCTGCTTTGACCGTTTGACTGTTTACGCAGATTCGTGGAGGAGAAGATGTGGGTGACTTTCCTGGAAGGTTACTCTGCTCTTGCTGCTCTGTCTCTCAGCGCCTCCACTGTGAGTCATCACTGACTGTATTTCAGGGTTCGTACGGTCATGGAAAACCTGGAAAAGTCATGGAATTTTTAAATGGTTATTTCCAGGCCTGGAAAAGTCATGGAAAAAACGTAAATCATAAAAGTTTTGGAAAAGTCATGGAAATGTTGTTATATTCACATGTTCATTTACGCCGAGTTTGAACTAATTAATATGTTTTTTAAAGAAAGACGCTCAAAATATAAGCCGGCGTGCGCTCTCAATACGCAACATTCAAAAAAAATGTTCTAGTATATACCGAGATTTCAGTTTGGTCATGGAAATTTGGTCAAAATGTGTAAGAACCCTGGTATTAATGACCTCTAAGCTATACAAATGTTTCATAAGTCTTAACATTCATATTATCTAATTAGGTCTTGTGTGTGTACCTGATATCTACTGTCTGCTTGTCTGTGGTCGACATCCTAGGTCCTTGGCAAAATGATGGACATCCGTCTGAAGAGTCCAGGCTGGATCAGGAGTCTGGAGGAGGAGATGAGTGTGGACAGGATCTGCGGCAGCATCCCCACCTCGGCCAGCTCCACCCTCCTCGCCGAGGACGCGGACATCGGCGACGAGGATTACGACATGGAAGGTGAGGGATGAAGGCCAATCAACAGGGTTCTTACAGTCATGGAGAAGTCATGGAATTTTAAAATGGTCATTTCCAGGTCTGGAAAAGTCATGGAAAAAAATTTAATCACAAAAGTTTTGGAAAAGTCATGGAAATTTGTTATATTCACTTGTTCATTTACGCCGAGTTTGAAATAATGAATATGTTTTAGAAAGAAAGACTCAAAATATAAGCCGGCGGACGCTCTCATACTGGCGCGCACTTTTTTTTCCGCACCTTAACTGGAAAATTCGATGGCCATAGCTTGGGAAGCAAATGTTTATTCTTTAAATAAAATATTGTCTCATCCATTTGTTTCATTAAATGTATACTGTATGCTTTGGAATTCACATAGTTTAAATACTAAATATTCTCACTTTTTCATGTATAAACCGAGATTTCAGTTTGGTCATGGAAATTTGGTTTAAAGTCATGGAAAAGTCCTGGAAATCCATCGGTCAACATGTGTAGGAACCCTGAATCAATCCCGACGCTTATCCTCGGAGATCTGTTTTTATAATAGGCGCCGCTGGATAACCAATTCCAATTACATGAAATCCCGCTTTCAATTACCAGGGGATGTGGACGAGGAGGTGGAGGAGATCCTTCCCCAGCACCTCCAGCCCGGAGCGGGCTCGGGCCCCGGGTCCTCCCCGCTCCCCTCCCCCCGCAGCAGTCCCTGTAACTCGCCCACCCACGGGGAACCCGTTGCCCCCGGCAGGTCTAGTCGTGGACAGCCCTCCCGACCATCACAAGGTATAATTATAACTTGTTTACAGGGTTCGTACGGTCGTGGAAAACCTGGAAAAGTCATGGAATTTTAAAATGGTCATTTCCAGGCCTAGAAAAGTCATGGAAAAAACTTAAATCATAAAAGTTTGGGAAAAGTCATGGAAATGTGTTATTATCACGGGTTCTTACGCCGAGTTTGAGATAATTAATATGTTTTTTTAAAGAAAGACGCTCAAAATATAAGCTGGCATACGCTCTCGATACGCAACATGTTCTAAATTGTTCATGTTTATACCGAGATTTCAGTTTGGTCATGGACATTTGGTTTAATGTCCTGGAAATATCCTGGAATAGTCATGGAAAAGTAATGAAATAGTCATGGAAATCCATTGGTCAAAATGTGTAAGAACCCTGTGTTTAAACATGCACGTCTTGACACACACACACACACACACACACACACACACACCTGGAATCAGGTTGCTGAAAGTACAGTCCGTGAAACAAGCTCACGCTCCGGTCTCCGCCTGCTGCGATGTAAACTGTAATTATGTTCTGCTTGTAACGCCCTGAAGAAGAGTTGAGCCCTTCGTCACCGAGGAGACAAATTCCAGGTAAAATGTGTATTGTGATGATGTAACGAGCGTTTAGCGTTAGAGGGTGTGTAGCGTGTCTTCCAGTAAACGACGCGTTTCCTATGACGTGTTCAGTGTTTCAGAAATCTAGGCGCTCCCGGCTCTAAATATGCGTGACGTGGGGGGATGTGTTTTCCTGTAGTGAGTGACGTTCTCACGGCGTCCAAACGGGGCACTTACAAATGTCCCGGGAAAAAAAAGAAGCAAATTCTCATTTGCACCTCCTTTTTTTTTTTTTTTTTTCCCATTCAGGGCCTCCTGTTGACTTCCAGCCTGGTGCCCCCACATCATGGGAGCCCAAACGCCCTCCTCCCCCCCGCCCCCACGCCCCTCCAGCCAGACCAGCACCTCCTCAACGCCCCCCGCCACCCTCAGGTAATTTAATTTCATTTAAAAAAAATTATCCATTTTTTTTAATTTTATTTAAAATATTTAGTTTCCTCTGTATATTTAGTATTTTACTATTTAGTATTTTTATTGCGTTGTTAATTTTTTTTATCTTTTATTTTAATTAATGCTCTAATGTGCACCCGCTGCTGTGATCCGGAAATTTCCCCACTGTGGGACTAATAAAAGAATATCTTATCTTATCTTATATTATCTTATGTTATATTATTATCCAATCTTATCTCATCTTATCTTATATTATTATCTAATCTTATCTTAGCTTAGCATCAACGTTAACCCCGTCTGCAGTTGGTTCCAGCTCAATCCTCTGACTCGTTAACTAGTATAGCGTCACTCCAAGCCGAATACAATCCCACAATGGACGTGTACTCGGTGTGTTAACATGTTCACCTTCATCCCGCTGCTTCTCCTCCCTCCTGAAGGAGGCATGAGCCCTCTGCCCGTTAGAAAGTACTCAGGTAACGTGGTGAGCGTTGACCCCAACACTGATTGTGTGACGCCGACCTCGACACGACGACAACCCGACACACGGCAGTGGGCCGTCGTCGTGTTTCGGCTTCTCAAAAATTCTCCAAATTTTAGGGGGAATTAGGTCATGAGGTCGATGAGTCGTGTTTTGAATCAAAACAACAACTCCTTGATTATCGGGGTTTTTTTTAAGTGCTGATTGAGCTGTTGGTTAAACTCCTAAGCGCAGGGCTTCTTATGCCTCATCACATAATATGTGTTTTTGGTCAACTCTAAAATGTAGCTAGCTTTGCAGTAGCTTTCTCCTCGTGGTGTATTTGTGAGTAATATAAACGTGTAAACATGTAACTATCTAGCCTAGACATTTCCCTAGGTAGTGCTGTCTTTATTTTAATTTATTTTACATGGCAGTTGCTGGTAAGTGATGTGTTTCATTTCTTGTTTTTTTTCCATTAAAATACTCTTTCCCCTCTTTGACTTGAAGACTGTGGCGAGTTTCCCAGCCCTCTGTTTGCTCGGAGGGGCAGTGAAGGTAACTGGCCAGGAGGCGTGTCTTTTAAAACAATGAGCTGATCCCAGTAGTCTTACACCCAGTCATCAATGCTCTTTTCGGACATTGATGGTTCACCTTTGACCAATTCTTCATCGTCGGGGGCCCATCTTCGTCTTCTGTATGAGTGCAAGAGAGACGTGTTTGCTAGCCTGCGGTTGAAAAAAGGCATTTTTCTATGTTTTTTTTACGCAAACAATTTAGTTTTTTACGGTGTGAAAGTAGGTAATGCAAGGGAGGATATGCATCATAATACATAACAGGGTTCGTACGGTCATGGAAAACCTGGAAAAGTCATGGAATTTTAAAATGGTCATTTCCAGGCCTGGAAAAGTCATGGAAAAAACGTTATTCATAAAAGTTTTGGAAAAGTCATGGAAATGTGTTATGATCGCATGTTCATTTAAACCGAGTTTGAAATAATTAATGTTTTTTAAAGAAAGACGCTCAAAATATAAGCCGGCGTACGCAATCAATACGCAACATTTTCTACATTTTTCATGTTTAAAGTAAACCGAGATTTTAGTTTTGTAATGGAAATTTGATTTAAAGTCATGGAAATCCATTGGTCAAAATGTGTAAGAACCCTGTTCATAATAAAGTACTTTAATCCCATTATAATCAGGAGTCATGCAGTAGACCATCTGACTGAAATGATTGCAGGTAGCAGTGAACTGGATGTCTCGCTCTATCGTTATGTTCCAAACAAATAATGATTTGGTGACCACCGTGTTTTCAAAACTGAGGAGCTAACGCGAGTCAAATCGCGAGTCAAATCCCTTCGGTCCACACGTGAACTGGTCTTAAAGTCACCTCTTCTCCAGTAATCCTCCATCAGGGTTCTTACGGTCATGGAAAACCTGGAAAAGTCATGGAATTTTAAAATGGTCATTTCCAGGCCTGGAAAAGTCATGGAAAAAACTTGAATCATAAAAGTTTTGGAAAAGTCATGGAAATTTGTCATGATCACACCGAGTTTGAAATAATTAATATGTTTTTTTTAAAGAAAGATGCTCAAAATATAAGCCGGCGTATGCTCTCAATACACAAAGTGTTTTGAATTGTTCATGTTTTTACCGAGATTTCAGTTTGGTCATTGACATTTGGTTTAAAGTCATGGAAAAGTCATGGAAAAGTCTTGGAAATCCATCGGTCAAAATGTGTAAGAACCCTGCACCATGATTACTGGGGAATTCCTCCCGAGGCAGCAGCCACAGTCGATACTCGGACTCAGACGTCGCCGCTCTGCCGCATGACTCCCGGCATTCGCTGTCCTTAGTGCTTCTCGCAGCGTGTTTCCCGCGAGGAAAACGCTCGCTTCCTTCCCCCGGTCGTCCACTTTGTGTGTAACGCTCGTGTGGTTTTGGTTTCTCTTCGTGCCGTAAAAGGACCAAAGAGCCCCGCTCTCCCTCGGCCAGACGCAGCTGTAGGTGAGTGCCGCCAAGCATGACCACGCCTCGACCGGTTGTTTGCATCTCATCTTTCTGGGACTAGCTCGGAGTGACGGGAGGCGGAGCTTATCCCGCTCCGTCTCCTGTAAGCCACGTGTAATGTGTTAATAACAGGGTTCTTACGGTCATGGAAAACCTGGAAAAGTCATGGAATTTTAAAATGATCATTTCCAGACCTGGAAAAGTCATGGGGGGGAAAAAAGTAAATCATAAAAGTTTTGGAAAAGTCATGGAAATGTGTTATGATCACGTGTTCATTCATGCAGAGGTTGAAATAATTAATATGTTTTTTAAAGAAAGGCCCTCAAAATATAAGCCGGCACACGCTCTCTCAATACGCAACATTTTCTAAATTGTTAATGTTTATACCGAAATTTCAGTTTGGTCATGGAAATTTGGTTTAAAGTCCTGGAAAAGTCCTGGAAAAGTCCTGGAAATCCATCGGTCAACAAGTGTAAGAACCCTGTAATAATAAGCGTAGGGACTGGTTGCGTAGCCCATTTCGTCACATGACCCATTTGTGTGTGTGTGTGTGTGTGTGTGTGTGTGTGTGTGTGTGTGTGTGTGTGTGTGTGTGTGTGTGTGTGTGTGTGTGTGTGTGTGTGTGTGTGTGTGTGTGTGTGTGTGTGTGTGTGTGTGTGTGTGTGTGTGTGTGTGTGTGTGTGTGTGTGTGTGTGTGTGTGTGTTTAGTACCAAGACGACTAAAAACGTCTCTTCATCCTCTCGATTGAACGCTCCTCCTGTTCCTCACATCGCTCATCTCACCTGATGAATACAGAATAGTACGATACTTGTTTTCTGTTGCTGATGCAGCCGGTTTGTCCGTCTCGACCTTTCCAGCTCGAGGCCAGGTAGCGGTGGGAGCGTCCGGACCTGGAGGTGCTCCCAGACCCGTAAGTTTACAACTATTAAAAAAAAATATTCATAATAACTTTTGACAATTTATTCACCATTTTTTTTTTTTTTTAATTTCTCTATTCATTTTTTCCCTCCGTCATCCAGAATATCCCTCCCCGGGCGGGGGTGATCAGTATGCCCCCTCAGACTCGCCAGCTACCTCCCTCTCACCCGGGAGCGCCCAGGCCCATCCAGGAGGTGCATCCCGGGGCCCCTCGGCCCACCACAGACACCCACCCTGGAGCCCCGCGCCCGGTGCCCTGCGGCCAGGTCAAGCCCACCGACCTGCCTCTGGGTAAGGGGATGTGTTTTTACAGATTATAAACACGAGAATGTTTTTATTTTTATTTATTTTTTCATTCTTTTTCATCAATTCTGCATTTACAGATGTCTTTAAGAAAATTGACATTGCATGTTCAGATTTTTAGATGATGCTCATTTTAGTTTAAAATATAGGATAAAAAATAGAGACAGAATGAAACAAAAAGAAAACGATGTATAACGAGGGAGTGAATGTGATATATTCTCTATTGTACATTCATTGATTTATGAAAATAGAATCGGGCCCATGAGGCGTTACGATGCCGTTATCTTCTCCATGTTGTCAATGTCCACTGTGACGTCCATCCACGTATTCAGAGGACGACTTTAAGTGATAGCCATTTCCTGGAGAGTCTTTTTCCCACCAGAAGTACATTTATTAGATATTTGTCTCTTTTTGACAATTATCTGGTAAATACATGGTCTTACTTTCCAAAAGAAAGAATCGGTAACTTCTTTTAAATCACTTTTTAAAACCCATTTTTATAGAACAGCTTTTAAGTGATCTAGTCCTTTTATGCAGAACTTTGGTTCCCCTAATTTAGTTTTCTGTTTTTAATTTATTTGTAATTTATTTGGTTTTTAATTTATTTATTTATTTTAATATATACTTTTAAATGTAATATTGGTTTCTTACTATTCCACTTGTTTTGCTTTGACTCTCTGTGGAGCACTTTGTAAACTTTGTTTTTAAAGGTGCTATATAAATAAAGTTATTATTATTATTATTATTACTTTCCAAAAGTATTTCACCCTCAACAGTATGTGACTCAAGAATGTTTTTAATGTGAGGATGAAGCGGTAGCCTGAACTTGTCCCTGTTTCCCCGCCCAGGTCCCCCTCCCTCAGGACCGTCTCCTACAGAGCCCCCTGCAGCGAGACCCCAGGTTCCCTCCCCCATGCAGGCCCCCATGCAGCCCCCCATGCAGGCAACAATGCAGGCCCCCATGCAGGCACCCATGCAGGCAAAAATGCAGGCCCCCATGCAAGCAACCATGCAGGCACCCATGCAGCCCCAACCCGCCACCCCTACAGCTCAGTCCCAGCTCCCTCCACCGATGCACCCCGCACTTCAGGCTCCCCTCCAGCCTTCGCAGGCATCCAATGCCGGGCATCCTCCTGCCGCCGCCGCCGCCGCCGCCGCCCCCTCTGCCGGCTCGCCACAAGGCCTAGCGTCCCCTAAGCCGCCGCCACGTTCCCGCTCCTCTCACGTTCTGCCACCCGAAGCTGCCAAGTCTGAGGCGGCCCCGGCTGCGCAGGTTGGTGCCAACTCCCCTTTTTCTTAACCCTCCTGTTACCTTCAAATGTACTAACATCTTTTACCCCTTTTGACCCCAGAAATTAAAACCTAAAAATGATTAGAATTAATATTGTTTCCCAAGTTTAAGTGTGAGGTACGTTATGTGTGTTTGTTGACTACCTAAACAGCCCTTTAAATAAATAAAAAAAATATTTCTTATGTTTTACACAGTAAAAAACAGCCTGGGGTCAAATTGACCCCAAAGAACATCGATGGGTACAAGTTGTGTTCAGGACAGTGAAAACATATCATCATGTGAATTTGATGTTTTCACAGTTGTCCCCAATAAATTAGGAAAAGTCATGAAATATGAAGCAAAAAAAATGATGTCAATCATTTTTTTTAGAGACGTTTAACATTGAATGTGCTGAAATTGACCCCAAAGGTAACAGGAGGGTTAATTGGATTATTGGAATTTCTGCAACTGAACAAACAAACATAATTTTCCATCGAGTACACGGAGATTGTTCTCCTCGACTGTAGCGATGTAATTCTCTAAATCTTCTCCTGAGACAATGTGTTGCATGCTGAGTCATGACGAGGGCTTGGAGGCGGAGACGGCCTCTTTCTGTGAGCTTTAGTCGTCTGTGTCATTCTTCCTGCTTTTGTCTCTCTGATACATTTGTCTCTTTCTCACAAGCTGGAGAAGCCCTCAGGGTGACAGGTACTTTATATTAAACCACCTCTTTGTCTCGTCCTCCATAGCTCAGCAGTCCTCTGCTCTGATGTCATTACCTCTCATACGCCCAGTAACCTCGTCTCTCATTTCCTGATCGCTTTTCCTTCCTTTTTTTAATTTTTTTTTTTTTTACGTCTTCCGAAAAAGATTATTTTAACCAAAGCATTCCTTGTTTTCTGTTTGTCGGTCAACAAAAATATTCAAACCATAAACAAAAAAATATTCAAACCATAAACAACATGAAGTGAAAAGAAGAAAGAAAAAAAACAGATGAAAAAGTGATGTTTAGTCGTTGGCCCCCCCCTCACGAGTCCTTTCATATCCGCTCACTGGGGTTCAGGTGTTGGGAGTGAGCACATATGCAATGACGTCATCGTTTAATTTGATATTTCATTCATTTGTATTAGAGTCGGTGTTGGTATGTGATGCATAGATCAGTCGTCAGCAGTAGTCCGTGTATGTGTCGGTGTTTTTGACCACTAGTAAAAAAGGAAACTGTGTATTGTTTACAATAGATATCTTGAAACTTTGATCTGAGCTAATGAAATAAGATAATAATTAATTAACTTATGAACCTTTTTTTAGTTAGTAAAACACAAATTAGTCCATATTTCCACACAGCGTATGTTGTGACGGCTGAACGTTTTTTCTTTGTTCCTCCTCAGACCAACGGACTGAATGGAATCCAAGGAGAAGCACAATGGATGCCCGACACCTTCAAAACACCTGCTTCTGATTTCCCCTCCTCCTCCTCCTCCTCTTCCTCCTCCTGGCACAGCACTCAGTCTCTGACCCGAGGCTCCTCTCTGCGCGCCCCCCCCTCTGTTCCCGCGTTCACGTGTGCGTCCTCCAGCACTCTCCCTCCATCCTTCCTCCTGCAGCCCTCCGCCCCGTCGCCCTTCTCCTCCTCTTCCTCCTCCTCCTCCTCCTCCCTGCTTCCGCCTCCTCCGGTCCAGTCTCGTAGCCGCTCGCAGGAGACGCTGCTCGCCTCTCCCTGCCCCCTCCCTCCCGACCCGCTTCCGGCCCGGCCGAGCAGCACCAACCCCTTCACCGGCCCGCTGCCGCAGCATCAGCACCAGAACCGCTCGCTCACGCCGGACTTCAGCGGCCTTCGCCCCGCGCCGGCTTCCAGCATCCAGAGGACCGCGTCTGCTTTCGCTCCCCCGCTCATCCCCTCCCCCACCGCCTTCCAGCTCCAGAGGAGCTCCTCCCTCTTCGGCCCGCCGTCCACGCTCCCCTCCACGCTCGCTCCTCTTCTCCCCCTCGCCCCGTCGCCCGTCCCCTCGTTGCCCCTGGCGCCGGCCTCCTCCCTCCCGCCCGGCCTCGCCCCGCGGCGCCAGCCCCCTCCCCCGACCCAGCGGTGGGTTACCTTTGATGATGATTTGGGTTTCAAACCTCCCGCCAAAACGCCACAGGCTCCCGTCTTCCCCTCCGGCTCCCTCGCGTCCCAAACTCAGCCCTCCGTCTCGGCGTTTGACTCCGAGCCCGACTGGTTGTCCTCGGTCCCGTCAGTATTCCCAACCCTCCCTCCTGCCATCCCGAGCAGAACTGTGAACAGTATCCCGAAGCCCCCGGAGGGACCCGGCGACGACTTCTTCCCCAGAGCGTCGACAGAAAGACACGGTCACTCGTAATAATTAAAGGGCATATCCAGATATGTATAGATCCATGATTAATGTGTATATGTGTATGTGTGTGAATGTACAAAAGGACATTTAAAAGTATAGACCGATTTCCCCCCCCCCCCCCCCGCTGAATCCTAGGCACGGTGTTGCGTCCCGAGCAGAAGTGTGCGGGCCGAGCGTAACCACGGAGACGTGTGCGTAATCCCCGATGGTAACATTTATTTTAGTAAGAATTGCTCCAACGTTTATTTAAAATCGTGGCAGCAAACGCTGTCTATACGGTATAGAGTTATATAACGTACATCTAGACGCACCAATAATGGGTTTCAACGTGTGCGATATCGAGCGGTTTCTGCCGCGAGGGTCAGCGCCTCGCACGCCGACGCGTTCGTATCCACCGTTCGGACGCCAGTGGGGATCCTCAGAGCAGCCGGTCATCTTCCAGCTTCTGACTTTACATATCCGAGAAGGCTTTATGCACTGGAGGCGTGACATCCCCCCCCCCCCCCCCCCCCAGTCAAAACATGTTCACTGCCACAACACCGACCTCATCTCGTCCACTTGATAGTCAGACATGTTGCTCTCTCTCTCTTCTCTCTTCTCTCTCTCTCTCTTCTCTCTCTCTCTCTCTCTCTTCCCCCCTCTCTCTACCTTCCCCCCTCTCTCTACCTCTCTCTTTCTCTCCATTCAGCCATCACTCGTTACGCTTAGCTGCATATATTTTCTAGCGCTATATAAAAACCTATACATAGTGATTATGTATGTTTTGGACATGGAAACAACTCTCTAGACGTGTGTGTGTGTGTGTGTGTGTGTGTGTGTGTGGTCGCCGTGACAATGCACAATTTAACGAACGCTCCCGGTTGTATTCTAGCTGATGGACGGAAGTGAGAGACTGAACAGATGGCTGTTCCACATCTGCCGCGTTGTGATCCTTCTTGATTTTATCCAAAGCACGTGTTATAATAATAATATTAATAATAAGAGGGCACATTTTTTTAAATTAAACTTTTTGTTTATTCCGAAAAGCCATGCTTTTTTTTTTTTCTACAAACATGTACTCTAAATAATCTATTGTTGATACCGTGGTGAGAAGTGATGTGTTGTGTTTGAGCTGCATATCGTCTGTTGTGTCGTGTTTGGATGTGAGTGTGTGTGTGTGTGTGTGTGTGTGAGTGTGTGTGTGTGTGTGTACAGAGTTAAGAGTGGAATATTTTTCTCCCAGGGAGTCTTCTCTTTGAAGTGTATTCGCTTACAGGTCCTGGACTATCGGCCACTGTATTCAAACGGTCTCCACTGTATTTCCGATCTCCAGCTGGCTGTGGAGTGACCTCACCGTATGTAAACAAAGGACGTTTCCACAAAGCACAGTACAATAACTCCCCCCCTCCCCCCCTCCATCCCTCCCTCCCATAGCAACACTAACACAAGGGTTTTCACCACCTTGACTCCACAGACTCGACTTCTCTTCAAATGCATCAGCAGATTATCATTGCCTGTTGACTGGTTACTGAGTTCTTCCGAGGCGCGGTGTGTGGCTCACATTCCAGACAGTAGTGTGATTATTTTTTTTGGAGTGTTGGGTCCAGCTGTGTGATATCCAGCCCAAAACCGTTTCCTCCAGTCGAGCGTTAATCGCCACGATAACGTGTCCGCTATGTGGTCAAGAGGTGATTGTGTCAGTATTTTCCTCCACGTACAACGTTATTTCCCTTCCCCCCCCCCCCCTCCGCTGCTGTCGAGTTGTGTAGGTCAGCGTCAATGTCGGTGGCAATGATGACGAGCAATAGTTTAGCAAAAGTGATCAGTGAGAGTGTAATCCTCCTCAAACGTGACACACGCCAGCATCTAATCAGGTGTTATCCCTCCAACCTTCAGACATGATGTACCGGCTGAAATGTCTCGAAAGCTAAGTTAAAACATCGGACTCAATAAAGTAATGCTTCTGCTATTTGTTTAAACACAAAAAATATATATTTGTTCACTGCACTGAACGCATTGGCTGTCTATGTAAGCAAGTGTATCGGCTTGCATTTGCTTTAAATGTCAATGTCATCTCTAACGCATTCATTGTGTTATCCAGATGTGTGCAGTAGATAATGCATCTGCATTAGCGGTAGGGAGCTTTCCAACGCTTAGTGTCCCGTCATGTTCAAGATGAGATTTTATAGGAAACACATTGCTCCTTTTGTGAGGTCGGTGTCCCTTTTTATGGTTATAATCCATAGTAAATAAGGAGTCTGTGTTGTTGAACATATTCTGTATGTATTAAAGAGAAAACGTGAAACTGCAATTCATGTTAATATCCAATGTTCCATATTTTAAGTGTGATGCTGATTGCACATTTATGTATAAAGCAGTTTATGTTGTATGTATGCAAAAATAAATGTAAGTTGACCCTGGCTGTTGATGTCTGTCTTCTCTGACTGCCGACTGACCTTATTACACATCACAGTTATACCTCACGGATATCTGCTGGCCTCTGGTTGGAGGAGTTATAGATCATACAGTAAGATTTGTGCTTTAAATTTAAACTAAATAACCATACACACTTTTACACCGTCACTCTTAAATTAATCTGCCCTGCTGGGAGGACTTTGAACAACGCACACCATCCCTGTGGAGTATGGAGGACTTAAAATAACTTGAGTATAAATAAATAAATGCATGAATAAATATAGGAATAAATAAATAAAAGCTTAAATAAATGTATAAATAAATACTTGTATAAATAAATACAGGAATGAATAAATATAAGTTATAAATCAACAGGACCTCATTAAATAAATATATTTCTACATTTCTGTATTTCTTAATTTCTGTATTTCTCTATTTATGTGTCCACTTGTATTTCTTCATTTATTTATGTGTGACATTTACGTGTCCTGTATTTATTTATTTATACATTTATTTAAGCATTTATTTATTTATTCTTGTATTTATTCATGCATTTATTTATTTATTTATACGTAAGTCAGTTTAAATCCTCCATAGTGGAGTTTCACCTTACAAACCCCCTCTTGGCCACAGCGTTACCGTCTTTGGCCTGTAGGGGGCGGTAGTGGTGCTCAGATTGTTCTAACCTGCCGTAAATAGTTCCCAGAAAAAAAGCATGCTCATCTTTACTTCCGGGAGTAATGTCACCGGTTGTAAACAAATCGTGAGCTCATCCTCCACATCGTGTGCGACGCCTCGTGCCTGTCGTCAAGGTGAGTGGTCACATGGCCTGTCTCTGTGGAGAAAAGACCCTTTAATAAGTTTAATAGATTGAGTAAGTGTATGTAAACAAGCTAGCTAACGTTAACTAGCTGTTAGTTACCGTTAACTAACGTATAGCTCACACAGACGATATGTCGTGCAGATTGTAAAGCCATCTGAAGCACATTTGTGATTTATTATTTTGGGCTACTAAATTAATGTAACTAAATGAAAGCTAGCTGACCCTAATGATGATGAAGCGGTATTGATAATTGATGGAAAGCTAGCTGTGGGTTTCCGGGATGCGCATGCGCGCGACTGTTGCTATGGTTACACTGTTTCCTAACGACCCCGGGCACTGCGTTTACACGGACAAGTCCTCGTTTTTGCGGGTTTATTAGACCACAGTCTCTTTAAACTTCTTTCCCTCGACGCCTCCTTGTTCTCTCCAGGTGACCGGACTGCAGGATGGTGCAGCTGCACGTGAAGCGCGGAGATGAGAGCCAGTTTCTTTTCAACACCACCGTGGCGTCGCCTCTGGAGACGGTGATCCAGCAAATTACAGCCATTTACAACGGGAGACTCAAGGTGGACAGGATATGTTCAGGTGACCACACACTGGACCGTTTCTGTGACACGCGGCGTAACAATGAGAAACTGACTCATCTTGGTTAACTACTATTTTAATGGTACAATAATAACTGCTTGCTGGCAAGAAACCACAAACCTAGTTTATGACTACTTCTTTTCTTAAACAAGTGACTGTCAATATTGGTTTTCTTTTGTCTGTATTTTCTGTAACTCTGTTGACTGATTAATCAGGGTTAGTACGGTCATGGAAAACCTGGAAAAGTCATGGAATTTTAAAATGGTATTTTCCAGGCCTGGAAAAGTCCTGTAAAAAAACGTAAATGATAAAAGTTTTGGAAATGTCATGGAAATGTGTTATAATCCCTTGTTCATTTATGCCGAGTTTGAAATAATTAATATGTTTTTTTAAAGAAAGACGCTCAAAATATAAGCCGGCGTACACTCTCAATACGCAACATTTTCTAAATGTTTCGTGTTTATACCAAGATTTCAGTTTGGGGATGGAAATCTGGTTTAAAGTGCTGGAAATCCATTGGTCAAAATGTGTAAGAACCCTGTGATTTGCTTGTGAATTCCTGGACCCTCAGAGATCCCAGAGCTGGCCGACCACGGCATCACACTCCCGCCCCACATGCAGGGGCTGACGGAGGAGCAGATCGTGGAGCTGAAACTTCAGGATGAGTGGGAAGACACATGTGTGCCCAGCGGAGGGCCGGTACTCCGGAAGGACGAGATGGGGAGGAGAAACGGACACTGTGAGCCGATGACTCGTGACCGACCGGAGGCTGTGTACCGTCTCTTTTCCCATGTTTGTTTGTTTGTGTATTTTATTCAGTCAATCAAATCAAATACAATACAATATTATTCTATATAATATACAAAAGAGAAAGACTGAACGGGTATAGGAAGAAGCATAAAATGCTTATAAATTCCTATCCTAAATTGAAATAAAACATTTATATAAAATAAAGGAAAAAAAAATAAACAAAATAAACAAAATATTTATATATACTACCACATACATCTTCCATATAAATACTTTTTTAATCACATTTATAACTCAAGAATTGTTTATAAATAATTCCCTTGAAAACCAAAAAGCAGTTCCCCATTCTCAATAACTAACAAAAGGTCCTTCAATTTTTTTCCTGAACAAAATAATATATAAATAAATAATATTAAAATAATATATAATTAAAATGTGTATGTATAAAATATATATATATATATATATATATATATATATATATATATATATATGTGTGTGTATAGATATAATGTAACCCCGTCTCTTTACTTTCTCCCAGCTCCAAATGATAAGATGAAAGAGGTGTTGATGAGAACCGTTGAGGAGGCGAAGGCGCTGATATCCAAAGTGAGTATTCCTGTCGACACAACATTTTTGATAGACGTGTCCAACGAGAGTTAATACTTCTAATTTAATCTGTGTCTCTCGTCATCTTTCAGAAACAAGTTCAGGCTAATGTCTGCCTCACCATGGAGACGGTAAAGGAAGCACTGGATCCGCTCCGGGGGGCGGTCATGATCGTGTACCCCATGGGGCTGCCTCCTCATGACCCCATCAGGATGGAGTTTGAGGACCAGGAAGACCTTTCAGGAACACAGGTAAAGGTCAACCTGTTGCCTAGCAACTATTAACTGGTGGCCACAATAAATAAGCTTTCAGTCAACGACAATGGCTTAAGTCAGTTTAGCTCCAGTAGTACTTTACAGTCCGACAGATGTATTTGCACATACAGGACAATAGTTTGATTAAAAGAATAAAGATGTTTATAAGAATAAACTGGGATATGAATGTTTATTTTTTTAATCAAACTATTGTCTCATGTATTTGTTTCATTTAAGGTATACTGTATGCTTTGGAATTCTCATTGTTTAAATACTAAATGTTCTCACTTTCATGTATACACCGAGATTTCAGTTTGGGCATGGACATTTGGTTTTAAGTCATGGAAAAGTCCTGGAAATGTGTAAGAACCCTGGTCATATGTACCGTGTGCGCGTGTGTGTTGTGTGGAGAATGCTGATGCCTTTTTTATATATATATATATATATATATATATATATATATATATATATATATAAAGGGTCTTGTGATGCTTGATAACGTGATTGTTTCATTCAGTCAAACTTTTGAGGATTTCACTTATTAGTGGATGTAAGGAAGCTTAAACACTATTTTGAGAAACAGTGACAATATATATATATATATATATATATTTTATTTTTTAAATTTAAAACCATTTTTTAGTCCATAAATCAACAAATACAACAACAATATATACAATTCAATCCAATACGGGGACACAGGTATAATCACTGCAGTTAAAAAGTCAGAACATACAAACACTGTCCAAAGGCAGTAATAAAAACTATTAAAAATAAGTAATAAAAACCATTAAAAGTAAGTCATATGTGCTATTAAAGGAAGTAATAAAAAACATTACAAATAAGTCATACATATTAAAACGTAAATCAATTTTCTGTGCAGCTTCAAGTAATACGAAGGTGAGAAATAATCGACCCCCTTGTCACCTTTTTCACCTCATGAGTTTGCAGGTATGAGTATTGTTTGATACATTTCGGATGTGACACCGTCTCCTTATTTATCCATTTTCCTCCCTCCACTCTTGTGCATCTGCTCCATCCGCCTGGACCTCAGGCGTCTCTGCAGGTGATCCCAGAGGACGAGTGCCAGCTGTGGTGGGCTGCCAAAGAGATGCAGAGGGGGAAGAAACTGCAGGACTACGTTGGCAAAAATGAAAAGACCAAGATTGTGGTGAAAATCCAAAAGGTGGGGAGCCGTGTTCAGATAACCGGGAGGGAGTGCAGGCACTTGTTGTTTTGTGGTTTCCTTACTGTAATCCACGTGTTGCCGTTCCCTTCAGAAAGGGCAGGGGCAGCCAGCCAGAGAGCCTCTGGTGACCGACGAGCAGCAGAAACAGATGATGCTGCATCAGTACAGGAGGCAGGAGGAGCTCAAGGCGAGGACAATAAAAACACTTGTGGATTTAATATATATATATATATATATATATATATATATATATATATATATATATATATATATATATATATATATATATGAATTTGGCTTTCTGACCTTCTCTTGGTAACATTTTCAGAAACTGGAGGAGGCAGACGATGACAGCTACCTGGACTCAGAGTGGACGGACAGACAGGCGCTCAGAAAACAGTTTCAAGGCCTCAGTAACATCAGTTGGGGGCCGAGATAAACAACTCCACCTGGTCCATTACGGCTCTATATGCAAATGACTAAGCAGCCTTATTATCATAATCCTAAAATCAGTTTCATTTCGCTGTTGTTCAAGATCTTTCAGAGATAGTGTTCGAATGCCTTGGAGAGGGTGTGTTTCTGGACTTATACTCATGTGTTCTTCATCTGGAGACATTGGATGAAAAGATGGAGGCCGAGGTCATTACATACCTGATTTATTTTAACTTAAACGTGATTCCCGTTCTTCTTTACCAGATGTTTTTAACCTGTTGTAAAAGTTACATTTCTATTGAAGCTGTGCGAACTCTATAAATAAATCTAATCTTGATTAAAAGAATAATTTCCAATACATCCTGTGTATGATTCATTAGGAACACAGTTATGAACCTGTGGGGATGCAGGGACAAGGATGCCACATCTTTCCTCTCTTTGTGTCCAGTTATTTTCACACAAACACACACACACACACAAACACACACACACACCTTTCCACGATGTCTGTGCTGCTCTGAGGCAGGAAGTTGCAACAGAGGAGATGGTCGTTCCAGCTCTTGTCCCAGCAGGCTTGAGCAAGTTGCGGAGTTCAAAGTGAGAGAGTTTAATTCCCCGCTGTGGAGCTGTTGACGGAGTCGCTGCAGAGGAGTGGCGTTCTGGCCGGTTTCAAGGAACAGTGAAGAAAGAGAAAAACATCCTGCAGGGTTGAAGGATTAATGAAAACTTTTCCCTGCATTCAATTTGGTTGGCTCTTCAAAAGAGCCGGTTATTAGTTCTGGTGGGTGAGATTCACACACACACCTCAGGCCTACCGTATAAACAGCTGGACTTTTAGTCCACACTAATGCAATTATACTTTAGGAAAACATTGTAATGTGCTTAATGTTTATTAGGAAAGGCTACCCTGCCATATTAGTGCCTGAGATGTCTTGAATACGCTTATTTACCTGGATGCTGTGATCAAACCTCGACATAAGAAACCACACCTTGATGTCCAGGCCCTCTAAGCTCCTACTCTTTGGATCTGGCTCTTCATCCAGATTCATCCTCTTCTCTTGTCCATCTCTCTGTCTTATCATTTCTCCTTCCTGTAGGAACAGTTTGCTTAAATAAAAATTGAGTTTCCAACTCATAAACCTATGGCGGCCCTGAGGCTCAAGAGGTCTAGAAGATGGTTTCACCCATCGGAACATCTGCAATTAAATTCCTGGCTTTGTTTAGTGGTAGATGTGATGAAATACAACATTTATACAATTACAGGATTTATGTGACTACCCATTTTTACAGTATTGATCCCTGTTGAGCCTTTTAAAAAATGTGCAGTTTCATCCAAATATTGCATTCTTCATAAACTGAGCTCTTGGACGTTGCTTTACAATATAAAAAAACACACAAAAAAACAAAACAAAGAAGATTTCCTTTTTTGCTCTTAAAAAATAAAAGTCCGGGAGCTGCTGCAGAGAATCCCGAAGACATCCTGAAGGTCCTGAACCTGAACATCACCGACGGGGTCACAGTTCAACTCGAGCTGCCGTTCAGATAGGCGTTCATCCAGATCTCCTGCATGATCATCTCCCTGCGCTCAATCCTCTCCGCCTGCTCTGCCGCCTCGCTCACATAAGTCACTTCCTCCCAGCCGTACATCTCCTTCCTTTCGGCGGCTGAGATCAAAGAGCTTTCCGTTCCCTCGTCGCCATCATCATCTTCTTCATCATCCTCCTCCTCCTCCTCCTTCACAGCCTGGTTACGAGAGGCCGCTTTCAGCCGGTGGTCTCTGGGCTGGCGCCCCCTGCAGGTCACTCGGACCGACACAGCCAGCAGCGTGAGCATCAGGCCGACGCACACGCTGGAGGTGAAGAGCAGCGCTGCCCTTTCTGGATGCTCTTTGGAGGGAAAGAATAAAAAGGAAGGAGGTGTATAAACGTGTTTTCATTTGTGACTGCATGCAGGCCTATTTACATTACATGACATTACATGTCATTTAGCAGACGCTTTTATCCAAAGCGACTTACAATAAGTGCATTTCAACCTAGAGTACAAACTAAGAACAACAAGAATACAGAAAGTAACATTTCCTCAACATAGTCAAACTACAAAAGTACCATAATAAGATATTTAAGAGCCACTGAAGTGAAAATCTGTGTTTTAATCCAGATATAGGAAAAGGTGCGTTCTATGAGAGACGTTCACCTTTGACGTAGGCGTAGGTCACGAGAGAGCTGCTCATCATGGATCCTGAGCTGACAGGCCTCCTTGAGCCTTTGGGGATGGACTCCTCCAGATCTGCAAGAGGAGGAGGAGGAGGAGGAGGTGGAGGAGGAGGAGGAGGAGGAGGAGGAGGAGGAGGAGGAGGAGGAGGAGGAGGAGGAGGAGGAGGAGGAGGAGGAGGAGGAGGAGGAGGAGGAGGAGGAGGAGGAGCTGCTGCTGCTGCTGTAGAAGAAAAAAAACAGAATCATGTTGTCAGATAAAATGGCACGGGAAAAAAATGAATTTCGACAGATGCTGTGGGGCCGTTACCGTTTTCCGTTTCCACAGTAGGAGGGGAAGTGGGGCGGAATATGTCCCTTAGTGAGGGCTGTGGTACGACTGGAAGGAAGACGGAAAAGAGACACTTTATATTGATGTGGACGGATTCTGTGTACTGGTGAAAATAGACCCAGAACGTCTGCAAAATCTGGGCCCACAACGGAGCGACAGTCTGAAATTCTGACTGAATTCTGTCTGGTTGTGCGAGCTCTGAAATCCCCACACTTAGAGGCATGAACAATGTCGCTGCATGACCTCACCGGCATCGCTGCCAATCGCAGGAAGTTTACCAGGATGCTAGCCCCGACTCGCAAATCTGAGCTGGCGTGTCTAGTATTTCCCGCTACTGTTTAGTTTGGGTGTGATGCGATGAGAACAGCTGACGGCGGAGATCGGCAGATAAGAAAAACCGACAAGAGAACTTGATACGTAATGATTAAAGCGAAAACAAAAACAGACGTGACTTCAATGTTCCTAATGTGAAGCCTCTTAACTTATCTAACAGGCTGGTAGTAGGAATCTCGGGAATGAGGAAGCAGGAAGGGTCCTATACCGCAAGAATAGACCACGCTGAGGTACTTCCTGGTTCCTGGAAAGCAGGGGTCCCTCAAGGTCTGGTTGCCGACGGCAACAGCACACTTGTGTTTGCTGGAGCAGGACTCGGACACCCAGTGCACGGCCTCGTGGTTCAGACACTCTGCGGGGAACGGAAAAGAGAGGCTCAGAGAGGCAAAGAGAGGCTCAGCGACCGTCGAGGAGGAAACACAGAAGACACTTTGGCTTCAGCCGAACCGATGATTCACTGTATTGTAACTAGGGCTGGGCAACGATTAATTTTTTTTTCGCATTTATATCAAAAATCAATAATTAATTCAAAAAAAGTGTTTTTTTTTTATTTTTTTTTTTTAAATGTTGTGCCATATACATGTGTTGTGTGTTTAGGAGAGAGAGAGAAAACTTTCAACTTTCATTGGCAGTTTGTCAAACAGAACTTGACACTTATTTTTTTTAAATGTACTGCCAAACTAAAAGTGCCATAAAATCAAAACAAACAAACAACACACAACATCAGCATTTGTATAAGCAAAAAAAAAAATAAATACTTTGTGTAAATCTAAAAACAAAAAACAATTATTTAAATAGCACCTCGTTAAAAGCGATATTGCCCAGCCCTAATTGTAACATTTTTTTATTACGCATATAAAATCACTGTTTGTAGCAGCATTGTATTTATCCTCCCTCCAGAAGAGCAAATAAATATATATAAAATAAAAACCTTTTTTTTTTCCCCAGCAGACTTGGACTAGGGTCACTGAGCACAGGTGTTCTCAGTGACGTTAACGATGGCACACACACACACACACACACACACACACACATGAAAGGAATGCGGTCGTTAGTGATGTTATTAGTTACACCTGTGCTTTTATTTTGTACAAAATATCTGCAGTGAAAAAAAAGCCTTCTTTTTAGTTTCCTGCTTTAGTTCCTCTTTAATTGAAGCCACATTTACCCCCCAAAATTCCACGATTGCTTTGTAATGCAAATTGTTTCGTGCTCTAGTTTCCGTGAGTCTTTTTTAACAGAAGACGATTTGGCACGCCGGTAAAGTGATGTTGAAAAATAATCAAATGAAAGACGGCTGGAATCCTCTAATAGCTGCTCCCAGGGTTCCTGGTGCTGTGCATGTCGGCTCGCTGTCACTCGGTCACGCTTTACGGAGCCACTCGGACGTAACGGAGCCATTGTTGTGAGGAACACCTGGGATTTTACTACAATGGAAAGCAATATGTCTGCCGAGCCATTTACTCCTGCAAAAACTGACTCAATGCACCATTATCGAAACAAGACACTAATATACTGTTTATTAAAATAGTGATGGTTTTGCTTGTTTATACTAATTATGTTTTTTTAAATTAATGTACAAATATATATCTTTAGTATTTAGTATTGTTATAATGTTTTATTTTATTAATGCTTTTCATTTTTATTGTATCTTTTTATTAATGCCCTAATGTGCAATGTGATCCTGCAAATTAAAGGAATATCTAATCTAATCCAAACTAATATCAAATTATATTCTAATGCAGCCTGTTAAAACTGTAGTGAAATTTACAGCTGATTACCTTTTGAGCATGCTAAAACATTCCTCTTTCACAATGTACAGGAGACTAATTTGTTTAAATTTTTTGCCTCGTCGGGGGAATAATCGACGAGATTACCGACTATCTCGTCGACTCACCGAACGGGGGTGGTCTCATCAGGTGTGAGGGGCAGGTGTAGGGCTGGCCCAGGCTCCTCCCGTAGACAGCTGCGTAGATGATCAGGACCTTGGGGGGCTTGCAGCGCAGGATCATCGTCTCCCCCTCACACACCACATGCCTCTTGTGTTCCGCTGAGTGAGGGGAAACACAACTGTTAGGAGGAAGAGGGGAAGGCGATGGGAATGTTGCGTGTAACAATGGAGCCGTGTCATACTCCAGAGCATGATAGGCTGAAAGGGAGTTGATCGGGGGGTTATAACACAATAATAATAATAATAAAGTAGGGACCCACTTGGTTTACACTTGTAGTCCACGTGGAGGTATTTGGCCGAGCCGGGACAGGGGTCCTGCCCGAACAGCAGGTGGTTGACAGGAAGCTGGCAATCCCTTTGGCTCTGACACTCGGACATCAGCTTCTAAAAATAAAACACAATAAAAATACTAAATACTAAAGATATATATTTTAACATTAATTTAAAAAACGGAATTAGTATAAACAAGCAAAACCATCACTATTTGAATAAGCAGCATAATAGTGTCTTGTTTCGATAATGGACTAAATGGCTCGGCAGACATTTAGCTTTCCATTTTTTATACCTTTTCATGACCTTGACCTTTGACCCGATCGATCCAAACATCTAATCAAATGGTCCCCGGATAATAACCAATCATCCCGCCAAATTGCGATTCGGTTTAATACTTTTTGACTTATGCGAATAACACACACACACACACACACACACACACACACACACACATACAAATAAATAAACACACAGGGATCAAAACATGACCTTCCGCATTCTCAGAATTCAAAGTTAATCAGCTAACGCTGGCGAACACTCTGCCCATCCACACGTGACCCAGTGAGATTGAAAAGTGCTGCGTATCCCCGACTATAAAATGCACCTGTAGAGCAGTAAAAGCCGAACAGCTGCGGTTGAGGGCCCCGAGCGGGGGCTCCGGGTCGGAGCCGCACGGCCGCGCCGCGCCGCTCCCGTAGAAGGCCGTCTGGATGGAGATGGTGGAGTGACGCGGGCAGTGGAGTCGCAGCGGCTCTCCGTCACACGCCTGGGCCGAGTGACTGGTGATGATCCTGGACAGGTAGGCTGACGCACAGAAGACACTGGTTGGACTGGAATGGTTGTGGAAATATACACGCATGCCTTTGAAAGGGACACTCAGAGGATATTACACAGGAAGTTTATTTCTCAGCCTGTGGAAACAGTGGTTTGATGTACGCGTTGGATCTGGAGGGAGTAACGTAACTCTATGATGTCATCCGGGTTATCTCAGTTTAATCGGCCTCTTGTGGGCCCTCAAACTTTATGGAAGTGCAATAAAAAATCACTTGAGTCTACTTTCACTTAATCATAATATAAAGGACACAACATTATAGGAAGTGTGCGCTTGCAGGGGGCGCACTCAATCGGGTAAATAACAACAATGACTACGTCCCTACGTTGAAATGTTGACACTTGAAGGCAACTGAGTAGCATGGATTAGCATCAGTTAGTTTAATAGGGCCAAGGTAGGGGAAAATAGTGTTTATATTTTTGTTGAAACATATTATATCCTGCAGATTCAAAAACTCTGGGAAACTAAAATAATGTGGCTGTTGCAAGTCTGTAATAAGCCCGTTGTTTGTTGTTGTGTTGATGCATCAACTTTTTTAATACTAGTGTATTTAGGATTACCAACCACGCCTTTAAAGTCGTTGTTGTTGTTAGTTTCATATTCATTAGTTTAGTCTCTGTTGAGTTATGTAGTCCATTGTGTCTCGATGCACTTAAGTTACATCTGATTCAAAGTTCCTTATCATATTGACATTATTTTACAGATATGAAAAGGACTCACTCTGTATATTTTACATTACCCCATTTAAAAAAAACTAACAACTTTATTTATACTACACCATGTGTCACTCCACCTCTATTAACCCAACACTTTCTGTTAGAGAGGCTTCTTTAGACAAAACCCCATGTGGTCTTTAAACTATTCCCCATCATCATCATCATCATCATCATCATCATCATCATCATCATCATCATCATCATCATCACCACCATCATCATCATCGTGAAGGGTTATTTGGGAGTTTTTCCTGATCCGATGTGAGGTTTTGGGACAAGGATTTATAGATTGCACTCCGAGACAAATTTGTAATTTGTAAAATTGGGCTGTACAAATAAACTGAATTGAATTGAAAATCATCATCATCATCATCATCATCATCATCATCATCATCATCATCATCATCATCATCATCATCTTCTTCTTCTTCTTCTTACTTGAAAAGTCAGCCAGTCCACTCATGCGCCTGGTCCACAGGAGCAACGTGAGGTAGAAGAGGCTGTGGCTGAGGTCCAGTCCGGGGCCAGGTCGCGTGCAGCTCATGACTCGCATCCCCCGTCTCCGAGTTCATAGTAAACACGCTGGAGCTGTTGTCACTGGAGGCCGCAGAACTTCAGAAGTCTTCGTAGGAGGCCTGGAGACAGACACAGCTTCATCCATCTGTTTCCCCTTTTCCAGTAAATATCCCCCGATGAGGCACCAGCCCACCATGCGCGCGCGTGCTGGTGCGCAGCAGCAGTGTGGACTGTGGATCAGAGCTGTGGAGAAATAGCAGCTGCGCAACAAGTTGGTGGAAAAACGGACACGAGTCGGTGATCGGTCCGACGCGCGGGGCGGTAGTCCCGGTCCGCCTCTCCGTGCCGGTTTAACGGTGAATAGATGCACGTGGGAACTGAACGCGACTCACAGTAACAGCTGCGTGGGAATGAATCGAGCTGTGGGCGTGGCAGATACAACTACTTTAAAAGGGGAAAGGGGCACGCGCACTCACTGGTATGACGCACTTGAGGCACATGTTTACCTTTTGGATTATGGCAAAACGCTTTCATCGAGAGAGGTTTCTGAAAGGAACAGGAGAAACCTCACTGCATGAGAGCAGCGAGAGAATTAAACTATTGGCACGCGCACATTTTAATGTAACATAAACATAAACGTAATGTGTGAGATAGAGGTCATCAAAAAGCCCGTTGGTTGCGTTTGTCCTTTCTATTTATTTATGTCATTTGTGTGATTTAAACACAGGCAAATAATTATAAATGTAACTCAAAATGTATTCAACACATTACTTATATATTTTTTTCTTAACTTCATATATATATATATATATATATATATATATATATATATATATATATATATATATATATAAAGTGGTTTAAGAAGAAAAATCATAAGTAATGTCCTAAATATATCTTTAGTTAAATTTGGGATTATTTGCCTTTGTTTAAATCACACAAATGACATAAATAAATAATATAGTCAATGTTCGTATAAACAGGAAGAACCTCTTCTGTTCAAGACAGCGATCCTCTAATTAGTAGGCGAGGACAGTCAGAAATGGTGTGACAAACAAACAGTCAGTGTGTGTGCGTGTGCGTGTGTGTGTGTGTGTCCCCATTGACTGCTGTGGAATGATATTTTGAGTCTGTTTCTTTTCATAAACTGTCGATGCCCAAACCACGGTGCCTTTGAATGAAGCAGGGGGCCTACTGGGTGAATTGCTCCCCGGCCCACATCCATGACCTCCTCCATGGTAACCGGTCGACGTGTATGTCACACATGCAGACCCACACAGTCGAGCTGACAGACGTCGGGGTCTCTGAGGGTCTGGGACGGGCAGTGGGAGGACCCCAGAGGTGATAATCAGCATACAAACTGGTCAACAAGCCCCCTAGTGGGTTGCATTCTCTGTGTTTTAGCTGTAGGCTCCATGGGAGTGGCTCCAAACCCCCTTTTATGTGCGGTTATCCCTCCAAAGCCTGCGGAATTTTGTTGTCAAACTCAAAAATGTGTCCTGCACTTTGTTTTGAAGACAAGATTCAGACATGTTGGTCCAACAAGGGAAGTTCAATTGTACGAACAAGTAAACCATGAGATTATTATTCATATCTGAGCTATTGTGAATGTGCAGATGTGTGTAGTCTTATGTATAGAAATAGGAATTACAAATACTTTGGAATTTATGTCCCATCGTGGGACATTAGAAATCTACAATTTCACTAAATAAAATGTAAAATGTTTTTAAACCTACGAATAAAATAGAAGTTATGAGTAAAATGTGTTATTAGAGTTTATGTAAATGCATCATTTTTACTTTTTAAAATATTCTTCCAAGGTTGCCATACAGACAAAAATATGTCCAACAAACCGTAGCAAATAAAATCATCCAGATGTGTAATTATTACATATGGCAGACAAACTTTGATTATAGAAAAAATTACACAACCACTTAATTAGATAGCAGATACTACATAAACTAAAGACTTCACATTTGATTTGTGATGTTTTATAACAAACAAAAAGGGGAGATAAACTGAATCGGTCCCACCAAAGGAAAGAAAGATCACAAATTACATTTTTTTGCATCAACTCTGACTTGAATTGCTCATATATACAAATATTGTAAGTCCTCTTTTATGGCACAATCTTTCAAAAGAATCCTCCGAGGTGAAACACACATTTCCTTTCGAGGAACGTTGCTAAATTGCAACAAAAAAAAGAAAGTAGACCCTTTGATTTGTTTGAGGGGAACATAAAATTCATAATATTAAAACTGCATTAAATGCCAAAGAGCAGATCGTCAAAGAAATATTTTTAACTAATATTCTACGGTTCAGACCGTCTTTAGTTGGCTGCTGCAACACATTACCAAGAGTCCCATTAAGAGTCATTCAAACATATAAACATTTATTTTATTATCTCTCCAAAACACAGAAATGTTGCATTTTTTCAAAAACATTTTATTATATGGACCATTATATTCTGTTTTTAATATTTTTTTATAGCACAAAATCTACATAACAAATGTTTTCACTTGAAATCCATATTCACCTCAAGTTGAGAGCAAATGGCGGCCTGTAATTAAGGAAACATTCAAGTAAACAGTTAAGCAACCGCATCTCATCCGTCAATGAATAAACTACAAAGATACTCACCAACTCTCTTTTGGCTTCTTCTATTTTCACTTGAGCAAGAGATGGGCTCTGTTGTGGTTTAGAAAAGAAAAAAACAACAACGACATATTGTCAAGTCAAATAGAAACCCAAAATGTGATTCACACACTTTTCTCATGTTTTGTCAACTTGAATTCCTCAAAACAAACGGCATCATAAACACATTTAGGCTCAAGTGTAAACTCGCTGTGTAGTTGGATTAACGTACTGGGCTTAAGTCCATGTAGGGCTCCAGTTTCTTCTTCATGGGGATTATTTCTTGTTTCAACGTGGTGACTTCCTACAGGAGAGAAAAATAAGACGGCGCATTTTCAAACCCCTGAAAGAATAAACGTGGGACATGTTTCATTCCCGTGGTGCTCGATTGCGTCGCGCGAGTAAAATATGAAATTTACCTCGGAGAGCTGCACAATAGCCGGGTGGGTGATAGATTTGTCCATGTTCCGGGATACGAGTTGAGCCTGAAGGATTGATAGTGGAGAATAAAACACCCGACCAGGAACCGCATGAAATAATACAAGATCGG
The DNA here is from genome assembly GCA_036178185.1 of Liparis tanakae. Classification (NCBI taxonomy): domain Eukaryota; kingdom Metazoa; phylum Chordata; class Actinopteri; order Perciformes; family Liparidae; genus Liparis; species Liparis tanakae. The sequence continues at coordinate 4,881,108 of CM070088.1, read as the reverse complement.
GTTCCTCCTGACAGCGACACCAAGGGCGTTAACTGTTGAACCTGAACGCAGCATCAACTCGGTGCTCTAAACTATACTGTCTTTCTTCACAAAATAAAAGTGGTATATTATCGAGCACACCCTAAAGTCAGTCTCCTTTCCCTTAAATATAGGCAGAAGTAAATTCTACTCATCCATTCTATCTTTCACTCTTCTAATTAACTACCGATATGCAATTAGTTGTTATGGCGTTTGTGTTGTTGGGCATTTTCTCAAACTGTTTGCTGACAGTTAATTATTGCCTCTTCAGACTAAATAGCCAGTTATTATTAGTACAGTTGTTCTTTATTTTCTTATTGAGAGCGATCGCTCCCACTGAGACGTGAACCCTTTGAAGCCAAACAGGGCGATATATAAAACTCTTGAATATCTGGGCATTTTCCTCCATATCGTTTACAATAGCAGTGCGTCGTATCGTGTGTCGGACCCTCGATGCACTACGCAGCTAAGACAGATACAGGTATAACGTTACTACGTACGTCCGCCCTCTCCCGCCTGGTGCTGAGCTCTTTTGCCTTTGCCGTAACAAAATCCATGTTGAGCATTCTCTCCTCCGCCTTGGCGCTCTCCACTGACTGAGACTTGACCGTTTTGTTTATGTCCCTGAAGACAAATAAGAACACCGGTTACAGATGACGCACAGCGTGCAACAGTAAACAGTGTGTATGTCACAGTACTGCACAGCCCAGCGCTGTGCGTTTGTATTTACGACAACAATGGCACAATATCACGATGCAGAATTCATCATCGTCTTCTTCCGTGTTCTTACTCTTGCAAGTTGCTCCGCATCACCAGAGTAGCACCGAGTCGGCTTCTTAAGGCCCGGAGTTCCCTCTCGAGTCGCCTGTTGGACTTCTCTTCTTCCAGCAGCGTGTTGGTGAGGTTGTTCACAGCCGGCATAAAGCTAGAAGAAAAGACAAGAAACTGTGAAACGCGTCAATTGTCCTTTTTCCAGGTCTTTCACCGAGGAAACTACTGTCTAGCGAATAGACAGCAATGGTGAAAGTTCAGTGTACCTGCCCAGTGATGTGTCTCTGACTCCAAGCACCATGGCCGTGTCCACTAAAGCAGACAAATAGTCATCAGCGGGCTTTGACAAGCTCGCACAGGACAGACCTACGCCTTGCAGGAGAACATCGCGGTAATGAGCGCCTAGAGAAGAGGAAAGACAGTTGGGTTCTGAGGAAAGGCTGCAGAGACTGTGTGGTGCGAGTCAATGGACTGCACACAGTAAATGCATGTGAAGACACAGAATCTGAAAATTAAGATTTATGTAGTTTTGGCCTTCATCTCTTGTTATAATAACAATGTACTCGACCCAATAATATATGAAATCTGGGTTAAAAGAATTCCAAAGGACAATAACCCCATTATATTTCATTGCAGTGACGTCACTGTGTGCTCAGAAGCCAGCCATCACTTCATAACTTTTAAGAATTTTAAGAAACTTGAACGGGCACTCGGTAGAGTTCTCATATCACAAGATTGGGCATTGATTTATGAACATTTTGGCATTAGTTACATGCCAATTGGATACAAATGTACCACGCTATGGTAAAAAGAAGATGTTGACCTTTTCATGACCTTGAACTTGACCTTTGACCCGATGATCCAAATAATCATTCAAATGGTCCCCGGATAATAACCAATCATCCCACCAAATTTCATGCGATTCGGTTTAACACTCTTTGAGTTATGCGAGTAACACGCATACAAATAAATAAATAAATACACGGCGATCAAAACATAACGTCTGCATGTTCAATGCCACGGTAATGACGTCAGTCCCTCACCCTCACACTGATACTCGGATGCTTTCTGCCGGAGGTCTTCTGTGAGAAGAGCCGTGTCGCTGCAGCGGGCTTCACTGGCCTGGGCCAGCTGGTACAGGATGTCCACCGTCCGCGTGTTGACCTCGAAGTGGGGCACCGGCTGGTCGCCGTACACCGCGCTGAGCCAGCTGTTCACCTGAGGAGTGAAACAGGAGGGTAAACAAAAGCCAACGGCCGTCACTGCGTTCAACTAACGGTCTTTATCAAAGATACTGAGCATTACATTATTCATCTTCTCGCACATTGTGAATACAAATCCAACAAAGACCACAGCGACTAGCGTATTGACACCGTTATTGATAGCGCCAGTCCTATAGAAAGGCAAACACTTTTAACTCTCTGGTTTTCGCGCTCCCGAAAATCAATTTAAGAACTTCCGGGTCACTGGCCAATGAGAAGCACGAGCAAATGTTTAAGTTACTTTTAGTTTTTACTAATTTAATTGATTTATTTAATTTAAAAAATAGACGTACATTTACTTTATGATTAAGGAACTAAAGGGGGAAAATAAATAATTACGTAAACCCAAGATTAAGCTCTCTTGTTCCGGTTGACCTTACTTCTTGGCTCCCAAAGAAAAAGATTACGTCAAGATAGTTCACGTCGGTTCCCCTGTGATACACTTTTCCCACGCTCGCTCACGCTTAAACGTACAATGAATATTGTATTTGGCACAGCAGAGAAAGAAAATCTTATACTAGATTAATTTAGATTAATTCTATATCATATAACGTTAATGATATTATATAATACAATACATACTCCTATTCCATGTTTCTGAAGGTTCACATATGGTTCTAAAGATACAGGCGTAAAAAAAACAATGTATGAGTGGAGATGGCCACAGAAAGATGGCTATAGTTTTATACTAGAAAATGTAGTTTAGAAGAGATAACCATATAAATAGTTTTATATATATTCCTCACCCCATGTTGTCTTGAATTCTTGGAAATAACGTTATTTACATTATTGTTTACGCATACCTTTAAGGCAAAACCGAGATTATATACATGTATATGAAAATAATAAAATGTACTGAATACAAAACAATATGTAATTACATGTCGACACATACATGAACATCCATTCCTATTTATCAAAACTACCACATTAAGCCAAACATTGAAAATAAGAAGCATCGGGTTTCTCTGCTTTTTCTTAAATAGACGAATGCGGAAGTACACACAGCGACCCATCTCGCGTTATCTGAGTACATCCGGGATCACCACTTCAAACCACCCGCTTGAATTCAAAACAGCTTTGTTTGCGAGAAACCTGGTAAAACTATTTTTAAAAATGGCGACGAGAGAACATTTGTTAAAACGCCGACCTAAAGTTGTTAACGACACGTTTGAGTTTAGTATCGACTCGACTGCCGTCGAAGAAAAGTTGTTTGGCCATGCAGAGGAGGAAGAGGACGCGGACGACGGACCGGTGGTCTTCATCTGCGGGAACTGCAAGCTGCCCGTCGGGGACTCAATGTCGTGGGATGGAAGTGAAGACGGACAAAACCAAATACGATTGAAGCGTGAGTCACGTTAGTTTAGGACATAATCTAGTGACACATCAGTTGGGTTTACTTCTCCAACTGCGTTGTCCGTGCTAGCGATAGTTAGTGTATGTATCAATTTAATAAACCACCAGTGTTAGCTAACTTGAAAGTCACCTGGCTAAGAATGATGCATTCATATGCTGTTGTAAATGGGAATGTTTCGTTGTCTCGCAAAAACAATGCTGCCTCAAGCCGCTCACATCAGGGTTCGTAAAGTCATGGAAAACCTGGAAAGGTCATGGCATTTTAAAATGGTCATTGCCAGGTCTGTAAAAGTCATGGAAAAAACTTAAATCATAAAAGTTTGGGAAAAGTCATGGACATTTGTTATAATCACATGTTCATTTACACCGAGTTTGAAATAATTAATACGTTTTTTAAAGAAAGATGCTCAAAATATAAGCCGGCGTACTCTCAATACACAAAAATGTTCTAAATTTTTCATGTTTTTACCAAGATTTCAGTTTGGTCATGGACATTTGGTTTAAAGTCCTGGAAATCCATTGGTCAACATGTGTAAGAACCCTGCTCCTGGCTAAGAATGATGCATTCAAATGCTGTTGTAAATGGGAATGTTTCGTTGTCTCGCAAAAACAATGCTGCCTCAAGCCGCTGACAGGTGTGTGATGTTTTGTTCTCAGGGGTCACTGACAACGTCGTGGTTGGAGAAAAGACTCGTCGGTATGAAGCGGGTAAACGATCTCTCTGGTAAGAATGTGCTGCACAGTTGTTTTTTACTTCACACAGCACAACAATATTAACTCTATTCCATTTAAAAGTTATGTATTCACTGACACTTTAGTAAAAGCTCAGAAGTAACACATCACATACATGTACTTTTAATTATCAACATTACAAATGCTCATTATGCAGTGGGATTGCCCCTGTCAGAATGTATATTATTGTATATTGTATTAAAGTTGTAAACATATTTTACAGTGTAGTATAGAAAGGTTCCATTTAAGATATGTTTTTTATGTGACATCTAACTAATAGTAACTAATGACTTAAACTGTCACATAACTGTAGTGTAATAAAAAAGTACCAGTACTTCTAAATATGTGCAACTTGCATACAATGTACTAGGTCATATTCCACCTTGGGTCCCGTCTCATAGGGGCTTCAGGTAACCAAATGATAACTCTACATTGTGTTAATTTAGTTTCCCAGCCACTAGATTAGTTAACTTCCCCCTGAAAAAACTACAGCATTGATCATTTGCTTAAATTCAAATAATCCGAAGGTACGATCCGTGCTGCAGTGTAGTGTGACCTTTTAAGAGGATGATAGAAAACACCCATCATTACATTACATGTCATTTATCAGACGCTTTTATCCAAAGCGACTTACAATATGTGCATCAACCTAGAGTACAAACTAAGAACAACAAGAATACAGAAAGTAACATTTCCTCAACATAGTCAAACTACAAAAGCACCACAATAAGAGCTATTTAAGTGCCACTGAAGTGCTAATCTGTGTTTTTAATCCAGATATAGTCGGAAAAGGTGTGTTTTTAGTTTCCGGTGGAAGCTGTAGCGACTTCCTGATGTCAGCGGGGAGCTCGTTCCACCATCACTGTCTGAACGTTTCTAGTGTATTGTTTTATTAAATACATTGACTACCTACTGGTGTTTTGTAATTGTATGTTTACATACTTGTTGGATTAACTCTGTCCCATGTTTCTTTTCTCCTCCGTAGTCTGGTCGTGGATCTATTCTGTTGCGGCTGCCGCTCTGTGCTTGGAATGGTTTATGCATCAACGCCCAAGAACCTCGACCACAAAAGATTTACTTTCTGTTTCAACGTAGCAGACATAGACAGGTGTGTTTAAGGCTTATATATATTATTATTATAATTATTATCATATATATTAGACTATTAGTGGCACATGCATCGGTTTACATTTGTAAAATGAGATTTCTGAAGAAAGTGTAATCAAAACAAGTTATTTCACAAGATGTACGTTATCTGAGAAGATTATCTCTGTGCGTGTGTGCGTGTGTGCGTGTGCGTGTGTGTGTGCGTGTGTGTGTGTGTGTGTGTGTGTGTGTGTGTGTGTACACGTGTGGTTGGTGAGTGTTACACTTTAAATTGCATTCCAAACTCAAAAACAGTAAATTAACAAACTAGCAGTCCAATACCATCCCAGAAAATATGGCTTCCACAAAAACTGAATGTGATAAACTTTACACAGGTAGTGTTTATTGTTGTGAGATTGTATGGAATATAATTAGTTAAACAGGTGTTAACGGTAGCATCCCTCTGGCACCTGCATTCAGAGCCCTAATCGTACACTGAGACCCCGTTTACACGATGCCAAAACACATGTATTTTCATGCGTTTTGGCCTTTCATTTACACAAAAACTGAGGTTTTATCAGATTTCTGAAAACTCTGTTTTTGTGTTTGCGTGTGAACGAGGTCGAACAGAGTTTTAGGTGGTCAAACGTCACAGTGTGCGACTAAAGATGCTTCACGTCACGTGAGCGTCCTATGGGACGTGTGCGGACGGCGTATTCATGCGGGTTCATATAAACAGAAACTCTTTTGAAAACGACCTTGTGTGTACAACGTTATCTTTTTAAACGGAGGGGCAGAAATATTCGTTTCTGTAAATACCCGGCTACGTGTAAATGTGGCCTGAATGTTTTGCAGCTATGTGCTGGGCTCTGCGAGCCAGACGCTGGCAGCAGAGGGCTCCAAAGAGCAGCCCGTCACCATGGAGTACAGAGGCGTCGTTGAACAACAGCTGACGGAGGTGAATTACTGCTGCTGCTTCTCTTTGTCTGTTTTCTCTGTTTCTGTATCGTTACGAGACCAAACATTTCATCCACGGCGCAAAGTGTCGGCTCTAAAGCGCCTTGCTTTATATGCAATGTGTCACCGTGACAATCTCTCCCAACACAGGTAAGTTTAGTCATTAAAAAAAAAAAAAAAAAAAGATATCTATATATTTTTTTAAATGTACAGATCTGACCTGCACATTGCCAGTGATGAATCACTGTTCTGTGTTGCGTCCGTCATACATTTATTTCAAGCCTCTCTCTCTCTCTCTCTCTCTCTCTCTCTCTCTCATTGTGCATCAATGCACAGGTTGCACTCATGATGACATCAGCTCAGTTCTGGGAAGCCCACACTCCTGTGATGGGCAGACGTTGGTATCCGACATTACCTCATCTCCCCACGCCGTCCCTTGCAATGCGATATATTATTCATAGCAGTTGGGATATAAAATATAGAAGTATATTAGTAGTAAGTTTCAGTCAAAGCAACCAAATTACACCCATTACATTCATAATTTTCCGTATGTTTCAACTTTTTAAATCCCTTCCTGTTGGGTCACTTTCGTATTGTGTATTAATATTATTATGAAAATCTATCGGGTACTTTTATCCCCCTGAAATAGTGTCGCAGGTCCTCAAGTTCCTCTTAATCATCCTTTGTCTAAAACACATCCACACCTATCCTCAGAGAGGCCAGTAGGGGGCGACGGTGAGCAGGAGCGCCTGCTGAGGACAATGGATGTGATGGGAAGCATGTGGAGGAATCTTTGTGAGAGGAAAAACATGTTGTGATCATGTAGTGTCTTTGTCACTCGCTGGATGTATGGGGGGGGGGGGGGGTTACTCTGCCCTGACCTCTGAATCTCCAGCGCGTGACGAGTGATCAATGAGATTTATGGGATTTAAACTATGACACAATACTGATTTATAGATTAGAATACAAAGGGGGGGGGGGGGAGCGAGCATTTTTTGTGCTTTTTAGTGGAGACGTACAGTCTGTGTGTATTAGCACACACACCAGGTAGCATGTCATTACACTGCGTGTGACTCACAGGTAACATGTATAATTATCTCATCTCTTCGGTTCCCCCTTTTGTTCACCTCCAAAACGAATGCGTTTAAAAAAATAATTCCGCGTCACGGATGTACTTTTTCTGTACCATGTACAAAGGGGTGCATTGTATGATGGAAACGGGCTGGGCTCGTTCATATTTCGGTTCCCACTTAAGTCCACCTCGTCGTCGCCTGAGTTCACGGAGTCGGTGGTTACTCGCTGACTGTTTTGCATTTAGTTGGTTTTCAAGACATTATTTATCGTGAGCCATTGGCACCTCAGAAAGATCTCTCTTGATTATTGTCTGTCAGCATTAATCATTCTGGCTTTTTCACCCACAAGTTCTACTTTCATTTATTTTCATCAAAATTGTATTTTTGATGTATTTTTTTTCCAGTAGTCAACATGTTAAGTTTCAGCTGTAAAGTGTTCATGTAACGGCTTATCCATCTACAACTCTTTGCAGGTTTGAAAATTAAATAATTGTCGGTGACTAAATTGTTTCCGGAGCCAAAAGTATGCCGGACATTTTCTATTCCTCCAAGGTAGCGACCAATAAAATAGTTTTGTCATCGGTCGTTACACGTCTATAACCCGATGTCCATGTCGTTAATGTATTCTGTCTCGTAGACATTTGTTTGGTTGTTTCATCTTGTGCACTCACTGACCTGCCCCCCCACACACACACACACACACCTTCATTCCCATCCATCCCTGACCACTTCCCCGCTTGGCTTTCGTCACTCTTCCTCACTTTCCCCCCATTTCTCCATTCATCTTTACTCCACCCCTCTTTCTTCCCTTACTGTTTCCTGCCGCTGCCTTCCTTTCCCCACCTCTCCGTTTACTCCTCCATTTCTCCCCCCCGTCCCGACTCCTTCACATCCACCGACTCCAGCTTCACTCTTTTACTCATTTTTGACTGTTCCATCTTCACATCACCTGCACCTCCTTTATATTTTTTTTAAACCCCGTCTCTTCTGCCTTAACCCCCCCCCCCCCCCGTCCTTCCCAGATGAAGATGCTGGTCATGTCCATGGCTCAGAGGCTGGAGGAGATCGACGCCGGCCTTCCCGAGGGATGCGATGTGGAATGACGGCGATGACGTCATCGCGTCTGAGCCGGCGCTCCGTCCCGGTGCCGAATGGGACTCCTCGCCCCGTAACCTTCCGCACATTAAAGCTTCCGCCTCTTGAGTTTCATCTCGACCACAGTCCTTCAGTAAGACATTTTGTCCTAGCCTCACCTTGTGCTCACACACACACACACACACACACACACACACACACGGAGCTCGCCGTCCGCTCCGTCCTGATTACCGATGGTGAAACAAAGACCGCCTGCAA